>NW_004624936.1:0-51066 GCF_000247695.1 Heterocephalus glaber | reverse complement strand
CATAAAACTTGTATATACGACAATTGATTAAAGTGTATATAATATGCAAAAACACATTATGGACAAATAGAAATAAAATTATAAATATATTATTATTAAGATCCAAGAAATATAAATTGATGGACATATTCTACATTCATGGATAAAAAGATTCAATATGATAAACAATCAGTTCTTTTAAACTGATTTATAAATTTATCTTAATTCTAATAGACATCCCATGAAGTGATTTTAGTGTAAGTTGAGTATGAGTATGAGTATGAGTATATGTTGAATATCCCTTGTCTGAAATATTTGGGAACAGATCTGTATCATATTTTGGACATTTTAATCTTCTAGAATATTTACATATACAAAATGAGATAGCTTGAAGGTAATGAATGAAGTCTAAACAAAGTTCATTTAATTTTTCTTCTCCCTTTTCTGGATACAAGTCTTGCTTTTTAGTTCAGACTGTCCTTGAACTCACTGTGTAGCCCAGGATGGCCTTGAATACATAGCAATCCTCCTGCCTCACCCTCACTAGTGCTGGGGTTACAAGCACACACCACCACATCTAACTTCATTTTTAAAATATGTGTTATATGCATGACTTGCTGGTAATTTTATACAAACATTTTAAAATGTTGTACATGAAGCAAAACTTCATTGTGTGGCTCTTTCTACCTGTTGTGCTATACTGGTGCATAAATACCTTAACATTTTGGAGCACTTGGAATTTTTAGATTAGAGATGGTCAATATGTGCTGGAAAACTGATGATACAGTTTATGTACAAAGGCAGAAACTTGCCACAATATGAAAGTAAAGGGAATCTCCAAAGGGTTTGTGATCCAAGCTTGGGAAAAACAATGGGAATAGAAATGAGAAAGGGAAACAATACTGGATATCAGAGAGAGTGGAAATCTTAGTGATGAGTTTGCTGAAATTCCATAAAGCAACTGATGCAAATAAATTGAAACTCCAAGGCATAAATGAGAAGAGTGATTATACTTCATGATCTGTTGAAAATGTATGGATCTGAGGCTTAAAGTATCAGAACCACAGGAATTTCGTGAAATGGCTCTTTTATGGCTTCCCTCTAAAGAGTTTTCTCAGAGCTCCCATTAGGTCCTTATTCCTCAAATGTAGATGAACTGATTCAGCATAGGAGTGACCATGTGGCATATCACCAAGGCTGTTGTACTGGAGTGTGACTTTTGTGTCACAGATGAACTAAAGTACACTCCTAGGCATGTACAATAAAAAAAAGCAGACAACATATAGGTGAGATGCACAGGTAGAAAATGCTTTGTACTTCCCCTGAGCTGATGAGATTGCACATATGGAAGAAACTGTCTTGGAGTAAGAGTAAAGGATACCAGCTAGAGGTCCACAGAACAGCACCCCTGCTGGTAAAACCATTATCATGTCATTAGAAAAGATGTCAGAGCAGGCAAGTAGGACCACCTGATTAATTTCACAGAAAAAATGTGGGATTTTCAGTTCTGTGCAGAAGGACAGCGACAGAACCATTAAGCTTTGTAACCAGGGGTTCAGGGCACTTGTGATCCAGGACACAAAAACCAGCAATCCACAGAGCTTGTGATTCATGATGACTGTGTAATGCAGGGGGTGACAGAGGGCCACAGAGCAGTCATAGGCCATCACAGTCAGGAGAAAGTTGTCCCAAACTCCAAAGAGTATGAAAAAGTACACCTGTATGATGGAGCCATTATAGGTTATGCCCTTGTTGTGTGTCTGAATATTCACCAGCATATTTGGGATTGTGGTAGATGTGAAACAGATGTCGACAAAAGACACACTGGAGAGAAAGAAGTACATGGGTGTGTGCAGATGAGAGTCTGAGATTGTGGCTAGGATGATGAGCAGGTTCCCAATCACAGTGACCAGGTACATGAAGAGCAAAATGCCAAAAAGGAAAAAAAAAAAAGGAAGGGTTGCAAGCTGGGGTTCTCTGAAATTCCCAGAAGAAGAAATTCTGAAATTTTTGTGTTATTCTCTGTTTCCAGAGAAAATTAACATAGCACATTGTGCATTACTAACCTTACAGAAATGGTACAATTCATATTTTACACTCAAGTCCCCTGAATATGTTCCCCTTCAGTGGATCCCCTTTGCCATCACTGACTGGAATTCCTGTTCTCCTCTAAACCATTCTCCAAGAAGATTCATATTCAAAAATTGGAATTTCTTTCATGCAATTGAGTAATATAATTTAATGATGATCATGTTCTGGACACTGTCTAGGCAATGACTGATCAGTGCTAAATGAAAACCAAACAACCCAAATGTTCCTGACATCTATTGAAGAAGTAATAATACAAGCAAATGAAAGCAAATAAGGGTAGATAAAGATACAATCATACAATCTACCAGAAAGTAAGTTATTTTGAAGGAGAAAGGGCAAAGATACTTACAGCTTTACCTGTTTGCTCATTAGGGATATTACGGGATATTTCCCTCTTTTTATTCCCTGTGGGAATGTTGTTCTACATTGAAATTTTTTCTTACTGATTCTTTGTTCCCAAGACACCAAGATAAATGCCAGGTGAATAAATCTTTATTATATCTTCCCCATGAATTCCTCCATCTTCCAGAGATCTAATGCCCTGATACCTAATTTCAGCCCTGAACTAAAGTTTTGTTGAAGTTTCACACTGAGAAACCTGTCTTAACTAGGTCCCTTAGCTCTCCAAATCTCACATTTGTGTTGGGGACACAGTTCCCCCTACAGTATTTCCAAAAAACTGACTATTCTTCTCCTCAACAAGGGTACACATTGGAATGCCTTAATGTAAAACCATAAGTAGTATAGTTCTTGGCTTCATGACTTTTTTGCCAATAGAAGTTAAAACTTCATATGTAGAGCCCAAGATTAAAGAGCTATAATCTAGTCATTTACATATAAATCTTTCATAATTCAAAGACATATGTTCGGATATTTTTATGAATATTTCCCCCAAATTGGCAACTTACAACAATTCTCTTTCAGTTTTTATAAAATTCAATTTTTGTGGTCTTTATGATTATGAATCTCATTCTTTGTTTGTAGGAACAGGGCTGAGAATGGTTAGGTGGTCTGCACAGTTGGGTCCATTGAGGGTTAGAATCTTAAATTATTCATTCCATAACTGAATGGAAACCCATAAGGACCCAGACCTTGTGGCTGGAACATAGCAGGTCTTTAATAGATTTTTGATGAATGAATAAATATATACATGATTTTAATAGGACAAGTGGTATGAGATGTTCATGGCAAATGCTGGTCAAATAGATCAGGGTGGTGAAATGTGAGAATATGCCATGATGTGAAAAAGAAAAGGTATGTAAAGGTTACAAATGTGGAAAAAAATTTGCAGGCAGGACATATGGGACATTTAGAGGACAAGAGTCAGGAACAGTCTAAACAATGTCTCAGGAAGGGTTCCTGAAGACTATGATATCTCTGCTGTCCTAGAGGTAGTAAGCTGTACTGTTGAGAGAAATTGTGGAAATTTTGGAAATTGTGGAGAATTTCTAGTGCTGAGAGTGGGCCTTGTTGAGAAGGATAACTAGATCTCAGTCCTGAAAACACAATCAGGTGAATTCTACCACAAACCTAAATGAGCCTGGAGGTTCCTAACCTTCAGATGAGAACATGGCTTGATCAGTGGTTTGACTTAGCCCAGATGAGATCCTAAGCAAAGAAGCCAGACTTCCATCCCTGGAATTCTGATCTATAGAATAGAAAGAAAATAAATGGTTTTTGTTTTAATGCACTTAGTTTCTGACAATTTTTTGCAGCAGTGACAAATATATGCACACAATCTCTCTTTCATTAGGTCTACATCTTGTTTAATGGATATCTAGCTGCCATACAATGTGATATTTTAATACATATATAAAATGTGTAATGATTCCTCTACACTTATTCTTCTGACATATCCTTCATGTTTGACATATTTTATTTGTCTTGGGAACATTCAAAATATTCTATCACATTATAAGTAGGTTTCAGAGTTGTGGGTCTGATCTATCTGTGTTTTGTTAATTGTGTGTTATCATTGTGAGATCATGGCTAAAGAAAACAGCTCCTGTGTGAAAAGTGCCCATTGTCTCAATGGAGAGGAAGGCACGAGAAGGTCTAGTTCCAGTATACCAAAATGCCTCTTATAGCTTCTTCTTACTCATTGAGCATGTCATGCCTCCCTATATTCTATCACCTACAGCATACCATTTATATTAACCAGATTTCTCCAGAGAAATGAACAGAATAGATGGAGAAACACAGACAGACAGACAGACAGACAGACAGAGTTCATTCATATGATCACAGAGGCTGAGTATTTGTGCAATAGTTGCAAGCTGGAGAGCCAGAGAAAAGAATCATGGAATCCAGCTCAAAAACTGAATAATTCAGAGGCTGGAAGGCCAATGGTGGATAATCTGGTTCAAGACTAACATAGACTGAGCTCCCAGTAGGCTGTTACTGCCAGTCTTAGTATGTTGGGAGCAATGTGACATAATTTTGGGGAAAATCATTTGATTAGGCCTTGTTCTCCTGCCTACAGGCCAGCTGTGGCATTTTGAGACATAACTCCATTTTGGCCTCCAATCACAACTGAGACCTCAATGATCTGGTGATGCTGTGATGCTCCAGGACAAGATTACAGCAGCTGAAGACATCCTCGGAGGAACAAAATCTTCATCTGCATAGTTCCTCATTGATCTAGGAATTCTGCCACTCTCCAGTCACCTGTTACATTTGTTTCTCCCCAAGTACTGAACTCTTTGCCCTGAGTCATTTGTTACATTTGTTTCTCCCTATGTACTGAATAAAGGTGTGGTAAGCTTGAGGGCTTTCATCTTTGTTGCCCAGAGGAGTACTGATTAGGCCCAAAGCTCAGCTTCTTTTTGAAGTCTCATTTTTTTCTACTTTTCCTGTATAATAAGTTAATTCACCTTGTGCTGCCATGGCTCACAGGAGACTAGGACTCACTGCAGAGGTTCTAGTAATGTCCCCATTTGCCTGTTCTCTACACTAGTGTGCAAAACATGAAGAAAGTACAGTTTGTTATACAAGGACGGCAGCAGGTTTCAAAAGGAAGAGCCAAAAGGAGTGTGTATTTCCTACTTTATTTGCTTATTTCAAAACAGATAACGAGGCTACTGGATGATTCATGTCCTGATTCAGAATGGGTCATTCTCAATCAGTTCAGTGACTCACACGCCAGTCTTTTATGAAACACTATCCAAGATTACGACCATTAATTGTGCTGTATAAACTTGAGTGGTTAGCCCAAGAGATGAGTAGAGTCCCTTGCACATG
The DNA here is from genome assembly GCF_000247695.1 of Heterocephalus glaber. The sequence continues at coordinate 45,756 of NW_004624936.1, read as the reverse complement.
TGTCTGGATGAGTCATGGAGGCATGAACTTGGGTACTGTACATGGGCCTTGGCCCCTTCCTGTTTGAAATTCCTCTGCTGTGCTTCCCAGCCAACATGAACTGAGGAACTTTTCTCTGACATGCTCTTTGAAACTTGAAATCAGACTATAAACTGAAATCCATAAAACCATGAGCCAAATTCAACTTCTTTTAAAGTCATGGCTATCAGGTATTGTGACCAAGTAATTGGAAAGCTGAGTAATACACAGATACACCGAGAAATAATGTTTTAATATTTCTCTGGGCATACCTCAATCAATTTGTTATTAACACAAATTACCCAACCACTTGTTCAAATACAACATCCCATAGAAGGGACATCTAGGCTTATCATGAGATAAATCATGGGTATCAACACCCAAAAAGTGGGTAGAGTTGTACAATAGTGTGCTACACCAATAAATGTGTAATAAACCCTAAATGTGCTACACCAATCTGCTGGACATTTCTTATTCAAGTTGATACCACAATTAATTATCACATTTATATTTTGTTTCTTTAATAAAAGAAATGACCTAATATTTAAATTTTAGTGTATGGCTTATTTCAGTTGGCATTATAATCTGAACGTCTATCCATTTTTTACAAAGGGCATGATTTCATTCATATTCATGGCTGAATAATATTTTAATGTATATATATATATTTATACATTTAAGGTATAAATATATATAACATCTTTTCATACACACATTGTTAGGCTGTATACACTGTTCCAAGAGCTTAGGAAATATGAGTTGTGCTGTTATAAATATGAATACACATGTATCATTATATTATGATGTATTTGTTTCTTTTAGGAATTACTCATTAGAGGTATTGCTAGGTCAAGTAGAATTTTTAGTGTGCCGAGGAATCACTATAGAGATTACAGTAATCGTTTTACTTGATTTCTTCATGTTTCTTACTTCTTTCTGGAGTAAGACAAAACCTCAGTGTTGTTTTAATTTGCATCTCTCTAATGTGTAGGGAAAAGGGAAAGGGAACATTACTAGAACCTCTGCAGTAAGTCCTAGTCTCCTGCAATCCATGGCAGCACAAGATAAATTACAGGAAAGGTAGAAAAATGAGACTTTGAGAAGAAGCTGAGCTTTGGGTTTGATCAATGCTGCTCTGGGCAGCAAAGACAAAAGCCCCCAGCTTACTGCACCTTTTATTCAGTACATCTGGAGATACAAATGTAACAAATGACTTGCAGAGAGTTCAGTACATCTGCATAAACAAGATGTAACTATCCAAGAACAAAGAGGAACTGAGTAGATGAAGATTTTGTTGCTCCCAGGATGTCTTCAGCTGGTGTAATCTTGTCCTGGAGAATCACAGCATCACCAGATCATTGAGATCTCAGTTGTGACTGGAGGCCAAAATGGAATTATGTCTCAGAATTCCATAGTTGGGCTTTAGGCAGGAGAACTAGGCAAACCAAATGATTTTTCCCTAAAATTATGTAGCATTGCTCCTGACATATCTCCCTTTCTTTTTGTTTTATCTGAAGGTGTTTTTAGGAAAAGCGAGCACACGCAACAATGGCTTGTCCCTGTGTATTGTGAGGATCTATAATGTGTTTGACTGGCTCAGCTGTTTAAAACAAGCATACTTTCTCTTAATTGGGGCTGTAAAAGGATTAAAAATTTAATAATTTTTTAAAGCAATGTTGGCTAAAATACTTAAAACTTTTGTGGAACTCAAATAAATATTATCATCTGTTTTACTTTTCTACTGGATATTTAAGACCAAATTACAGTGAGACCTATGTTAAATAAAATTAACCTCTTGCAAAAAATTAATTAACAAGATCAATTGAGTCTCCTCAGGCACTGTCTTGGAACCATACATAGAGCCTCTTAGATCCTCTGTCAGTGTCAGCCACCAGGATATGTCATCGCCTTGCTTGACCATGTTGCCTTCTGTGAAAGCATGGGAGGTATTTTCCTCCAGGTGACATTCCTTTGGCACACTTTTTGTTGGATCTTTACTGTTTTGGTGTTCAGCAACCTCCCTGCTCAGGAGGTTGGGTGACTCACCAAAAATGCAGGATCTTGGAGATGGTTCCCTCATGACCTTGATATTTTTGTTATTGTAGTTGACCTTGGAAGGCCAGGGCCAAAATATTGGCTGCCTTCTTAGCCCAGATACCTCTTTAGTTTTGGTCTCTAAACTTTGGTTGTTGAACAGTCAGAAGAGAAGATCCATAACATTAGCATTGGAAGAGGAGTAGTGAAATCAACTATTATAATTTTACCCAGATATTAAGCATTTTGGAATAAAAATATAGTTAAACGACTGTTATTACTGCCAGTTATGGTTGATCTTGTGGTTGAATCCCTAAGTAGCTATCTATTTATAGGACATCATCTAAGGAAAATAAATCAGCCTACAAGTGTGCCTATCATCATAGGTGGCTGGAGAGTAAGAGAAAGGCAAATATCTGAATCAAAAGGTTATTACCACAAACAATATGTTGAAAAACTCATACAATTAAAGGCCATGAATACATTTTGTACACCAGAAAAAGAGCAGTAATAAATATCGCAGCTATATAAAACCTTATGTTCTTCAATGTAGTTTGGCACCAAAAGCATCTTTCTAATAACTCTTTTGTTTATGCCACAGAAATTAATCTTTTGAAGATGACCAATGTAGACATATCACAATAGCATTTTTAGAACTTAACCAATATAAACATTTTATAATAACATATTTAGAACTTAAACTTCAATGATAATGTAATCAATTTATAATAACATAGCAAGATAATATTTATTGCAGTGTGTCTCCCATAAGATTATGAACATTACTAGGGGGTTCCTTTAGTGAATTAAGACCAGAATAATTATTTTCTAGGCAACTACTTCTTTATTCACCAAAGGGAGTACTCATGGTCTCTATGTACTTTGACAAATATATCTCGATTTCGCTTTGGTCAGTTAGCAACCTGGGGAAAGAAAGGCATGCCTTTAATTTAATAACATTTATCTGTAAGCCAATCCAATAATAGGTGAATATCTTTTAACGAAAAAAATTTTTTCAAAAGGGGAAAAGGAAAAGAGAGAGAGAAAAAAATTTGAGCTCAACTGTACAAACAGACAGACAACAGACAGACATATAAGAATTTATAAAATTAGAGTGCACTCAAATATATTTGGCCAAATTGAATTACAATATCCCTTTTATGATTTTTAGGTTTATAATTGTATATAAGTCTGGTCAAATACTTTTGTAGTCAATGAACAGAGATCTCTTGATATTAGAATCAGAAGAAATGCAAGCAGTTTTATACCTGTAAATGTAAAAAGAACATTTTCAAGTTGTGCCTCCCCTTTTTAAAAATCTATATTTATTCTTCCTCTGGAGACATCATCTCAATCCTGGACCCTGGTGTGGATTTGTTGGTCGTCGCTGGTGAGGTGGGTCACTCAGGTGCAGCTGGCTCTTTGCTCTCAGTGGGGGTGCTATCCCTGGTCTCTGAGATATTGGTGGTTCCAGCAGCATGACCCATGATCACACATTCCAGCAGGGCAGTCACAAGGTTTCATCCTTATCTGTCAGGACACAGGCAAAATCTCTCCCCAAAGTTATTAAGGCAGGAACAATTTTTTGACACATAGCCTTTTGTAATCTTAAAATCAAGTTTAATAATTTAGGTTCTAAGGTAGAGCAGACCATAGCTCCTTCCAGTCTTTGAGTCAACAAAACTGCATAAGATGAATCACTTAAAATATTAAGAGGTTGGGAAGGGAAGTTTTCAATCACAAATAAAATGGCTAGCAACTCTGACCTCTGAGCAGAAAAATCAGGTGTAGGCAACACAAAACTAAAGGAAGAGCTCCAAATTGCTGCTTGGCACTGAGAGGAGCCATCAGTGAAATAGATCGAGGCACCTTGCAAGGGCTGAAATTGAGTAATCTTGGGGAAAATAAACTCATGTCATGAAAAAAGCTGAAACAGAGGATCACTAGGGTAATAATTATCTATCTGTCCAAGGAAATCTGCAAAGGCTACTTGCCAATATCAAGCAGTTTGTAGTAGCATCTGCATTTGATCCTTATCAATTGGGACAATGATGAAATGAGGGTCAGCACCAAATAACTGTCCAGTTTGATTACGTCTCAAGAAAACTACTTTTGCAATTTGCTCTAGATACAATTCTAGAGATTTCACTAACTGGTTAGACAAAAACCACCATTCCATGGGACAGACCTGTTTCTCATACCATTGTCCTATTAAGCCTGTAGGTGAATGAGGGGTGTTAAGCACAAACAAATGAACTAGGTAGTTAGAATGCATAAGAAAAACCTGTCAGTTATATATTCTTCTATTCATTATAACTCCTTTTGTAAAGGCAAAGCTGCCTTGGACAGAGAAACTTCTTCAATAGCCCCAATTAAAAATTTTTTACCATATCCAATTCTAAGGTGATTATTTTTCTGTTGCTGTTCTATAGACTGCATTCCACCCTGAAGTTGCTTGCCTAATCCTATTTCTGGTTCATATCCCATTTTAGACATCATGTGTTGACCCAGTGAAATTTCAGGGGGCAAAGTCATCACCATGACTCTCCATTCATCCAATAAATCTCAGTCCCATAAATTTACAGGTATGGGAGCTATATAAGGACAAATATGTCTCAAATGACCATCAGGCCCTTCATGAGACAGGGGAATGGAGCTTTGCAAAACTTATTGAGGGGCACCAAGGCCTACCAGAGATGTTTTAGTTGGTTTTTTGCCCCAAGATGATGGCCAAAAACATGTGCCAATCATGGACAAATCTGTGCCTGTGTCTATCAATCCTGCAAAGAATTTGCCATTCAATTTAAATTTTGCACATGGGTTGCTTTTTGGAAATCACTTCAGTGAAATAAATCTCTTGAGGAATTTCTAACTAAGGATCCTCTCAGGAATGTTTAAAGCTAACATTATTTAATTTTGGTTTAGGCAAAAGCCATGATTGTGAAGTATAATCTCCTTGTTCTATTACTCAAAGCCCTGTGGAGCTAACAAGAACACATAATTCAGAGGTATAATCAGAATAAACAATAGCTGGAATAACAGTAATGCCTTTCAAAGTTAGAATTTTCCAAGTATTAAACCAATACTTCTGGAGGTTGGGGGTCCATGAAGTCCTGTGAGGACAGATGCCGGAGTCTCACCTCCCAACAGGTGAACTCTCTGAGCAGCAGGAAGATCTATTCCTCAGCCACCCAGTGTTCCCCTGATGAGGGAAGAAATGTCCCTCTTGATACCCATGCCATCTGATTGTTGTACTTGTGCACAGGTCTGAACCAGGTACCAATGACTCTGGGAGACTGGAGCCCCCTGGCCTTGACCTTCTATAGTTTCCTGGGCCCAATTTCCATTTCCCTAGTAGCAATGTGCCATCCTTTTCATATTTAGACTGGCAAGCTTTAGCCCAATGAATGTCTTTTCAACAGCAAGGTCAAGGGCCAGGTGGTAACTTATTTTCTTTGGATGCCTGGCCTAGTGGCTCTAGGTCAGCTTATAAAGTCCCTTTCATTTTGCAGTTTTTTCTGAGATGCTCTGATTTTCCACAATTAAAACACTTTAAATCACTGTGTTTACCTCATAAATGTTGAGAGATGGCTTGAGCCACCAGAGCCAAATTGTATACAGAAGACCAAATATTTTTGCATCCCTTAATATATGCTCCAAGATCTTTAGGGGAGTGAACAGGATTTATTGCCTGTTTGCAATCCATATTAGCATTTTCATAGGCTAGCTGTAAAATCAGGATGTCTGCTGCCTGGGAATTAGAAATCTGTCTCTTAATAGTTTGTTGTAATCTCACTACAAATTCTGTGTAAGTTTCCAATGGCCCTTGCATGATTTGAGTAAAATAGCATAGGTGCATCATCAACTGGCACAGAAGCCCAAGCCCTCTGCAGCAGGTCCTCTAGCTGGTAAAAGAGTAACACTTGGCAACAGGCCTGCCTGCTTAAATCTGAAAAGTCACCTGTGCCCAATTACATGTCAGTAGTAACTTCTCTCAACTGAGCATCTCCCTGAGCATTTTTATGAGCCTGTTCCCTGATTAAAAAACACAGTTCAACCTCCACATGGAGATACTGGTGAGGGACAGGCATGTTTTCATAAGGTGAAAAATATTATGTGGAACCAGAGGATAAGTCTGAAGTACATTGCCCAACAAACCGACTGTATAGGCGCTTTGGACACCATTAGTTAGCTCTCTCTGCCTGAAGTCTTTTAGGATGTTAAGATCAAATGAAGCATGAACATACATGTCCACCTTTGAGTTGTCAGGATCAGTCAAAATTGAGATAGGAAAGCACAAAGAGTCTCCCACCACCTTGCCTGATGTCACAGCCTTTTTCAGGGTATGGCGATAAGAAGTGGCCCCAGAAGTGTGCTTCACAAGAGGGGCAGCTAGACCTTTTTGAGATGGCTGAGGGGCTAGAGAATTAGGGTCTTCCTCAGGATTCTGTGGTGGTGGAGCAGAAGCCAAAGTGAGATGAAAGCAAACCAGAGAAGAAGCCAAACAAGGGGAAGCCTGGACAGAAGGGCAGGTGGGGGGAGGCATAGCCTAGGTTTCCTGAACTACCTGAGAGAATTTGAGATCAAAGTGGGCTAAGGCCCAAGTGGGGACTGTTTGGGGAGACAGTGTTAGACCCAGCAAGAAAGAACCAACCAGAGACCGATATTAAATCCACACAGGAGTTTATTACCAGCAGGGACCTGAGCTGAGCATCAGACTTGAGCCCTGACTGGACAGGGACAAACATGTTTATACACCTTTGAGGCCAACAGTTTCTAGGCCTCACTATGGGATAGAACTAGAAAAGCAAGCAAAAGGCACAGAAGCAGAACGGCCTGCTGTTAGAACATTTGTAAAACAATAGTTGATTAATTGTTATTTTTAAAGGGACATTTAAGGGGATGAGATTTCTAAGCTTCCTCCTTTTGAGTTCATCTAAAGGACAGGCAGGTGTGTCAAGCAGCAATATGGAGTCTGTCTTGCTAACTAGGGTCCTTCATTTTCCACTGTTTCTTGTAACTTAATCAAATCTTTGATTCCTGTATTTACTCTTTAGATTTTTTTAAAAACATCTTTTAAAATCTTATAATTTTCTCTCACAATCAGTTTAACCGTATCAAGCCTCTGTCTAACATATTTAGTCAGAGTATTTATAATCTGGTAACATATGTCAGTATCACAGGGTTTTTCATGATATAAGGTGGGAGACATTTTTAACCAGGGATTTGTAATTTGAATGGACCAAGGAGCTATAGTTTTACATCCCCACTGGGCACAATGATAGTCATTGCGGTTACCATCAAAATTTGAATCTTTATTTTTTGGACATATATAGTATTGGACAGTACGGAGTCCCCATTTAGTGAGAGTATAGCACCCAGATTTTGTATAGCCCCAGTTCCCATTATACCATGCATCCTCAACCATATGACATAAGCTAGTGGTAAAGGTGACCTCGGATTGGTCAGGTCCTCTTTTTATTTTTTGCCAGGAATTTTTTTTACTAGAAGTCAGTCTTAGTTCCCAGGTTTTTGAATGGGGAAGAAATAAGTTATTTGTTCCCCCGAGCTGAGCTGACATAATTGATAGAGAATATATACCAAGAGTACTAGTCCGTTTTTTTAATTTTAACTTTAAGTCTTCTGGGGTGCTTAGAATCTTCCATCGTGCTGGCTCTGGGCTCTCTGTTGGTGTTGACTTGATGTGAGTATGATGAATCCAAGCTGTGACCCTGGCTATTTTGACCATGGAAGGGGTTACCAAAATTTTTGAGCCTGTTGTAATATAGACTGGATTTCACTCTGAAGAACTGTAAGGCTTGAAGAGACTGAACTAAAGAAACACAAGAATTTTCTGTTATCTGTTTAAGGTTTAACTTAGGGAGGGGTGGCGGTGGCCTCCCATACAAGATTTCAAAAGGGGTAAACTTGTGAACATATGAGGTACATCTAACTCTGAACAAGGCTAGAGGAAGCAGATCGGGCCACCTACTGCCAGTTTTTAGAACATATTTAGCCAGGGTTTTTTTTTTAGGTTTTATTTATCTTTTTTACTTGTCCTGAACTTTGTGGGCAATAGGCACAGTGTAACTTTTAATCAATATGTAGTGCATTCACCAAAAATTTGGATATCTGTGCTGTGAAGGCAGGCCCATTGTCAGACCCCAGGTAATGAGAGATGTCTAATCGGGGAACTATCTCCTGGAGCAAAACCTTAGTTACTATGTCAGCTGATTTTTCACCAGTGGGGAAAGCTTTTATTCAACCCAAGTAGGTGTTAACCAATACCAGTAAATATTTGAACCTATTGCTGGATTTTATTTTAGTGAAATCAAGTTCTCAATGTTCCCCTAGCTCTCTTCCCCATAGTCAATTACCTTCGCTCCTTGGCCTCATCTTGGAGTTTATCTGTGGACACACCTGACACCTGGAACTGATGTCCTGGACCATATAGGTCAGTCCTGGGATTGAAAACTTAGAGCTCATTAGTCTTTTTAACTTTGATTTTCCCAAGTGAGTTAAGTGATGTAACTGATGAACAAGTTGTCGCCCCAGGGCTCGGGGAAGACAAATTTGTTTGTTTGTCCCTTTTTACCAGGCTGAGTCCATTTTTGTACCTCCTCGCTTTTTTTTTTCTTTTTCTCTTCTGGGGTATATGTGGGTCTTTCTGGCAGGTAGCCAAAGGAATGGATGGGCAGAGTGTCTATTGGCCCCACTAGTTCTCTGGCCACTCCTCGGGCTGCACCATCAGCCTCTCAGTTACAGTGGGCCTCAAAGCTGTCTCCTTTTTGGTGGCTTTTTAATGAATAATGGCCAATGCCCTGGGTTCCCAAATTACCTCCAATGAGGCCAAATTTTTTTTAATTTTTGATAGTTTTCTCTTCTGATGTCAATAGCCCTCTCTGCCTGGAGATGTCGCCATGCACATGGGCAGTGGCAAATGCATACCAGCTGTCAGTGTAGATGTTTACTGCCTTGTCTTGACCTAAACTTAGGGCTTGAATTAAGGCTATTAGTTTAGCCTGCTGTGCCGATGTCCCCTGGCTTAAAGCCTGTGTCCAGTGTACTTGTCCTTCTGGACTGACTATGGCTGCCCCTGCATATCTGACTCCGTCTTTCACAAAACTGTTACCATCGGTGAAGAAGGTCTCATCCAGGTGTTGTAAGGGAATGTCAGTCTGGTCTGGGTGGCTGGTGTTGGAAGTTGTTAGAGTGTCCAGTCATGGCATGCATGGGTCAGAGTCCAGGAGTAAGATGGCTGGATTAAGGGCCATTTCTTGGGAGAATTTGATGCATGGCACATCCAGCAACAGGGTCTTGTATGGAGTCAGGTGAGTGTTGGAGAGCCATCATTCTGGGGCTCATCTCAGCAATGTCTCCACCACATGGGGTATGGTGATGACCAGGTCCTGCCCCAGGCTGAGCTTATCTGCTTCCTTGACCAGGAGGGTGGTGGCTGTAACTGCCCTCAAACAGGTAGGTCATCCACTTGCCACAGGATCAAGTCTTTTAGACAGGTAGGCCACAGGTCTGTTCCAAAGCCCTAATGCCTGGGCTAGCACTCCTTTGTCTATGTTCCCTTGTTCAGCCACAAACAACTGAAAGGGCTTGGTGACATCAGGTAGGGCCAGGGCTGGTGTTGACACTAAGGCTTTTTTTAAAGCCAAAAAGGTGGCTTATTCTTTTTTTGTCCACACTAGGGGAGTGCCCCCCCTTGGGGGGATGGCTGAGTAAAGCAATTTGACAATCTCAGCAAAACTCAGAATCCACAGCCTACAATATCCCACCATCTCTAAAAATTTTTGCACTTGTCTCTTAGTGGTGGGCAGGGGGATTTGTAGGACAGCTTGTATCCTCTGAGGAGAAAGCAGTCTGTTTTCTTTAGTGAGCTGGCAGCCTAAGTATAAGGCCTGAGTTACACATAATTGGGCCTTTTTGGCTGAGACCTGGTAACCTAGTTCTATCAACTTCAAAAGATCTTAGGTAGCTTTTTGACACATGTCAATGACTTTTGCTGCAATCAACAGGTTATCTACACACTGTAGTAGAGTCACCTCCAGGTGGGTGGCTTGAAACAGGGACAAGTCTCTGTTCAGGGCTTTATCAAAGAGAGTTGGGGAGTTTTTTAAACCCTGTGGTAATCTAGTCCAAGTCAATTGACCAGAGTAGCCACCATCTGGGTCCACCCATTTAAAGGGAAAGAAGGGCTGGCTTACCTTGGCCAGTGGGATACTGAAGAAGGAGTCCTTGAGATACAGAATGGTGTAGATCTGTCTCTCTGGGGGAATTAAGCTTAGAAAAGTGTAAGGATTTGGGACCATAGGGTAAATAGTTTTCACCCTCTTGTTGACTTCTCTCAAGTCTTGGACTGGTCAGAAGTCATCTGTGCCTGGTTTTTGGACTGGAAGGAGAGAGGTGTTCCTGGGGGACTTACATGGCATGAGGATTTCAGCAGCAAGAAGCCTCTCAATGTGAGTCCAGATTTTATTTTTTTGGCCTTTTGTCTGATTGGATATTGTTTTACTGTAATTGGTGTCATGGTGGCATGCAGAGTGACCACTACTGGGGGTTGATGGGCAGCCAGTCCTGGAGGGTTAGTCTCTGTCCATACTTTAGGACACAAGGTGGTCAGTTCCTGAATCAATTGAAAGTCTGGGGTTTTTGAGTCCATAGGTGTGATATTGGGGAGCAAGATATTTCTCTGATAGAGGGCAAGTAACAAGAATTTTGGCAGGCTTGTTACCAATTGGAAGACTAGCATGCTGGCCCTCAATGAATATTGTAGCTCTTAACTTTTTGAGTAAGTCCCTTCCCAGCAATGGGTATGGGCAATCTGGGATCACAAGGAATGAGTGTGTCACCCTGTGGTGTGCAAGGTCCACTGTCCTTTCTGTAATCCAAGGGAAGCCTGTAGTAGCAGTCCCAGTGGCTCCCTGAATGAAAGTTTTTCTTTTGGTCTTTGGTCCTAGTGGCTGGGTCAGAACTGAAAGTGCTGCTCCTGTATCAACAAGGAAATTTATAATTTTGTCCTCTACTTTGGCTTTTATCCTGTGATCCCAGGGGCTTGACAGATAAGAGCCCTAACTCCCCTAGTCCTCTTTCTCCTGTATCATCAAAACCTCCAGTTTGCCCTTCTTGGAGGGGGCTCCTTTTTCCCCATAGGGACACTCATTTTTCTAATGTCCAATCCTCTTGTATCTAGCACATTGGTTCTTCCCCAAGTGGGGATGGTGTGAGTCCCTGAGGGGCTTCCCCTTCCTTCTGTCTGGAGGGACTGTTTATTGTGCCTGGAGTGCAGCAATAGTGATTTTTCCCAGTTTCTTGGCTAGGACTTCCTCGGAGACATCACAATTATCATAAACTTTCTGGGCTATGTTCAGGAGTTTAGTCCTATTCTTTCCCTCAAATCCCTCCAATTTCTGTAATATTTTTTAATGCCTGGGGCCAACTGGGAAACAAAGGCCAAGTTTAAAGCTGTTGCATTTTGGGGAGCCTCTGGGTTAATAGGAGTGAAAACTCTATATGCTTCCAAAAGTCTCTCTAAAAACATAGCCAGAGACTCCATTTTTCCCTGGTGAACCTCACTTATCTTACTCAAATTAGTGGGCTTTCTGGCAGCTGCCTGGAGTCCCCATAATAAGTGCTGGTTGTAGGTCCCCATCCTCCTACTATCATCATCATCATTGAGGTCCCATTCAGGGCACCATGACAGAACTGTAGCCTCAGCTCTAGCCAAATACCTCAGGGCTCTGGGAGTGATGTCGGGATTTGGCCCCAGGGCCTCTTTGACTGTCTGTTGATAAATGTGGTCCTGCTCCTCAATGGTGAACAGGATCTGTAAAAGCTGCTGGCAATCATCCCAAGTTGGCTGATGGGTATGAAAAACAGACTCAAGAAGAGAGATTAATGCCTGAGGTTTTCAGAGAAGGCAGGATTTTGATGTTTTCAATTGTAAAGATTACTAGTTGTGAAAGGGACATAAATCAATCCTCCCCCGGGCTCTGTCTGTTTTAAAGGGAAAAGGGAGGAGGAAGATGGGGCTGATGGACTATAGCCCTGTCCTGATCGTATGGGGTAGTGAGCAGATCTGGTCTGAGGAGGAATCCAAAACCAGGGGGCCTCCAGTGGGAGATTCAGGGACCCTACCCTGGGTGCCAATTCCACCTGTGTGATAAGGGGGAGATCGGTGCAAACAGTCCTCAGGGTCAGACTTGAGAACACCTTTACTGGTTGACACAACCATCAGAGAGGGACTCTTTTCTAGTAGATTTCAATTTCTCCTTCTCCAATTCAGAGTTATCAAAAGTCTATCAGGATCTGTACATTGTATAAAATATTTAGGGGAATCTTACAACATATCGATCCAGATGTCAATATGTGGGAATTGATCCAGATGCTGTGGGGCCCTGACTCCTGTGACCACATTTCAAACCTTGTGAGCAATGTGCATAGAATAAATTCCCACTGGGGGCCAACTGACTCTGAAACTGGGCCATTTTAATTGACACAGGGTTTGTAAATTGTCTTTAGAAAATTTTATGCCATATTTATCTTCTCTGTTTGTGGAATAAATTTTTTGAAGTTATTCAAAACACAGTCAAGTGGAGTTCCTTCTGTGGACTGTGAGCAACCCATAATTTTAGCTTGTGAAAATGCAAAAAGGCAGAGCTAATCCATGGTGCATGGAAGGTTGATTGAAAATTGCATTGGTATTGTTTGCATCATAATTTTTACTACATTTTTTATTGATACCAAGCCATCTCAAATCCTTTGAGTAAGAGACACAAATGCGTTCACACAAATGTACCTAAAGTGTACTTTTATATTTCCTTGCTATCCTAATAGGGATTTAATGTAATCCTTACTTTGGATATCTCTTTGAGGTTGAATGGGTTGATAAAAACAATGACAGAGATGTAGAATGTGGCAAGAATATCATGGTTTGGGGCCTAGAGTCAGAGCTGTACTGAATGGTCATGTGTCTACATTCTTTTATAATGTGCCTGTAATCTACTGCTATCATTCCTACAGTGGATGCAGCAGTGGATACACAGTAATCCATTCTATGATCTTCTAGAAGGCCCTACAGGAAGAGCACAGAGAACAAGATTTCTCCCCTTAAGTGACAGGGAAATAAAACGCTTCATTCTTCTTTGAAAGGAGCAACCTGCCAAGATTAGCAGTCAACATCCTATATGTGAAATCTGACATCTCAGTTCAAAAATAGCTTCTTTCATTCCTACTTAATAACCTAGTACTAGTTATCTAAAATGTCACCTCTGATTTTCTGTAAAATAATAACAATGTTGCTGTTAAATCAAGTTAAAGTTTGTGTATTAGAAAAGAAACAAACTATATAAAACATATGAACCATGCCTGGGATTTAGGAGAGGATCCATAGCAGATTATAATGTAAATGTTGTTATCCTTGTCCTCATCCTCATCATCACATTTATGAACTGTTTAGAGACCTTAGGAAGCGGTCTGATTATTCACCATAACCTGAACTTGGAGATTCCATGCACAGAACTCATAATTAGACAAACTGTTCCTTTCTATTCAAACCTCTAAAGATTTCCTAATTGTAGTAAAAAAAAAAAGAAGAAGAAGGAATTTCAGAAGATATTGGCCTTTTATTTATTCAAAAAGAATCTACATAATATCCACATCTATTTTCTAAGACTCACCCCATTTTCCACTCTACTACATGATTCCATTCTACTACATATATGTATCACCAAAATAAAGGGTTGCCATAGAGTCTGGGGTTATATTGTAATATCCATATATACTTGTCAGTACTGAGTTGTGAATTCATGGAATTTTTTTTGTAATTCCTAACTGCAAAGTGCCTATAGGTCAACTACATTCCCTACAATGTAACAACTCAAGTTCCATGTACTACATCATATTGACACATGATCATAGTCCCTCTGTGAAATACATACATGAAATTGATGTGATCCACAGCATTACCTAAGGAAGAAACATCATTTAGTGAGTTTCTTATTACAGTCTTTTCAAAATCTTTCTCTTTCTCATTGTGACAGGAATGAAAATTTCTAGGTAATATATTGGTCAAGAATTGATATATAAATTAAAGCAATTAAAGCATAGAGTTTGTGCCTTACTTAGCAAAAAGGAATTTGTTAATCTTGTATGAGAGAAATCAATCCTTTGACTCCTCTGGAGAAAGCAGAGCCCTGGTACTGAAACTAGACGATCGATACCTTAGTTCTGGTGTTTCCTCCTCTACAGGTGGAACATGTATAAATCTCTCTCTCTCTTCCTGCTCATGACTTTTGAGATAAATGGGGAGAATAACCTACTATCTATGATATCTGTAACAACTCACAGAAGTCTGAAACTTCATAATGGGGTGGTCACTTTTAATAAAGAATGCATTACAGGAATATCCAGTTTATTCAGGAATACTATTATGATCTCCTGTCTAAGTACAGAAGACCACAGAGAGATAAAGATGGTGGAGTAAAAGCCAGCAGGAAATCATTCTCTCCAGGACCTGGAATTGAGATACTTGGAAATCAAAATCCAGATAACAGGAAGAAAGAGCTTCAGGAATCAAGAAAGAGAAGAAATGAGAGTTAGAAATCACAGAGTAACGGAAGTAAATGGTGAGAAAAGCATGAAAAAGTCTGGAAGGCCAAGTCTGGCTCCTGAGACAGAGATCTGCCTCCATAAACACAAGGAAAGCCTGGAGAGGGATGGCAGGCCAGGGATAAACAATGGTTCAGCAGCACTCCCTGAAGATGAGCCTCCAGTTATTATGAGCTGTGATGCTCTGTTATGTTTCACTCTGAAATGACACCTTCCTCAACTCAGGCCAGCATTGCAGTCAAAATCCACCTGCCATACCTTGAAGAGATTTAATCTGGAGCGTTTTGAAAGAGGGTTTATTGTTTAAGACTGTAGTGGATTCTAATACAACTGCTTCTGGATAAAAACTATTCACCCAAATATCTTAGAGCAGAGGATTTTTTTTTGACACACATCTCTCTTTGTTTGGGTTTATTGTTATTTGTTTGTTTTACTTTGCTTTGCTTTTTGGTTTCTTTTGCTCTTTTTTTAATAATTTTTTTCTTAGTTTTTCTTTTTCTTATGTTTTTTCCTGTCACTTTTGCCTAATTTTACTTATTTTCCTGTATTCTTCAATCAAATTTTGTCACATTTTGACTCATCTTTTCATTCTTCTTTCTTTCTCAAATTTTGTATCTTCTTACATTTTTCCTTTCCCCACCCCTCCATTTTAATTGTTGCTATGAAAATTTTCTAATTTTTAACTTTAATTTAATCTACTATTATTGATTTATGATCAAAGATTAATGGTGGAAAGCAGTATGGAGATTTCTTAAAAAAATAAAAATATAAATTCCATTTGAACCAGTTATACTCTCTCTAAGTATCTTTCCAAAAGAATTGCAAAACATTGAATGAAGCATACCCATATTTACAGCAGCTCAAATCATAATATTTAAAATATGAAAACTGCCTATATGCCAATCAACTCATAAATGTGCTAAGAAAATGTGGTATCTACACTCACTGGAGTAATTATTAACCATGCATAAGGATAAATAACAGTCATGCTTTTCAAAATGGATGCACCTTCAAACCATAATCTTAAGTGCAGTAAATCAGACACACAAACTTAAATATCACGTGGTTTCTCTGACATGAGTAACACAAACTATAAATAAACTGAAGAGAATAATAAAAGATAGGTGACAGGAAATAGAGATGAACTTTGTGGAGAATGAAAGAGGATCTGGACATTGGGGTTGGGAATGTCAAGAGATGGTAAAAAAAAAACAGGAAGTAAAAACAATCAAGATTGAATACGTAGTGTACCAATTCTCCATGTTTTATTTTATTTTTTTAGAGTTTTCAAAAGTAACATTTACAGGAAACTAAAGAGCAACCAAACAGATTGCAAGAGAACAGAGGCAGAGGTACAAATGGGCTGAAGGTGTTCAAATTTATAACCAGCCACCGGTTACACCTATACGGGCTAGGCAAAGCTTTCTAGACACAAAGCCACTTGCCCACCGTATGGCTTTGTGTCTCCACAAAGCCACCTCACTTCATCTCAACAAGTCAGTATCATACTCTTTAGTACCCCGGGGCTGCCATCTCTGGGTCAGAAGATCCTGAGATGGGAACAACAGTCACAGCTGCCTCACAGTCTTGAACCCAGGCTCCCATTCCCAAAAACATGTCACCGGTTAATGGGATGGCTGCCTGCCACTATCTACTGGAGCCAGTCTGGTTTCTTTTGGGGCATTCTTATGGGCTTATCTGCCTGGATCTAGGGACAATCTTTCTGTTCACTATCCTACTGGGACTAACCCTTCATGCTTTGGTTCTAAACACAGGTATGGTGGAGAGATAGGCAGAGGGAAATCTTGGTAAAGAAAGTTAAATTTTACCCAGGTCATCGGACACAGGCACAACTTGGATTCCTTTTGAATCCCCATGGTCAAAAGCCAATAAGAGATGGAAAAGAATGGGCAGGCTAGGGAGTGCATGAAGCTGGAGTGTAATAATACTACCTCACCCAACTAAAGGCCTCTACCATTTTTAGATCTGACATCAGGTTATGATTTCTTGTACTAGGCAGGTGTGGCAGCAACAACTTCCTGACAACATGCAAGGATCCTGTTTCCACTCAGCCTAACATTAAATGTTAACTCAAATGAATATAATGAGATTTTTAGGAAGTTAAACCACAACCCAACACTAGATTCTGCTGCAAAGAAATTGTATGAAAAGGGAAATATTATCTTGGAGTAGAGATGCAAAATGTGTGGAGAGGACGTCTTGTACCATTATGGGACAGAGAGAGGACCACCAGGAAACAACCCCCCCCCCCCCCGGCTCTCCTCTTATATGCTGAAGCCTTTGGTTTCATTTCTGTGGAGGCAGAAGCAATGAAGATGAGGCATATATGTGACACTAAATTGGCAGGAGGGAAGTGAATAGTGAATGAGCTACCAAGGAAGAGCCCCTGACCTTCACTCTTGTAGGTATTTCCATTCCCAAAGTGATATGTGTCTGCATTGAGAAGAAAATCTCTATATGTGGCTGCCTGAGCCTAGACTCTGGGCTACTGCATATGGAAATATCTGAAAAAGCACTCAGGCCATGAAGGCCCCCAAACTGTGCCTTCCTTCAGGAGGACCCTGTGTCATCTCTGTAATATCATATCATACCATGCTATACCTATTTGTGAGGCTGTTCTCACAGTGAAAAATATGCCTAGGAAAGGGTATTCCAGAATGCATATGTCATTGAGAGGTAGGCCTCTCTAGTGGGGATGGACATTAAATTTCATTCTAATAACACCAGTTGAAAGGAAGTGGCCACTGACTACCTAGAAAATAATGTTCTAGAATCTCAGAACTCAGAATCTGATTTTAGCAGAAAAAAGAGCTATGGTCAACTGGTACTGTGTCATGTGCATGGAAGGGGGCAGTGAATTTGCTGTAATCTAACCCTCTTTGCATTTGAGTTTCTTCAGGGGATTGACCTGCTTGTCCTATTATTCTCTTGAGGCTATTTTTTGTAAAGCTGGAGTACATCGTGTGGTGCAACTATTCTCTGAAGATATCCATTAGCTCAAAAGTAGTGGAATTTGAATTGAGATCTGCTGCCTATTTAGCACCTGGATATATTTTTAAATATTCTACCCTTCCAGGGCATTAAAGCAAATAACTTCAAGTGAGGATGACCATTGCCAGGGCAGGTGCTATGTCCCCATTACCAAGGCCTTATATAAATCACTAAGAATCTTGGTTCTCCTGGGATTCTCACTGTGTCATTTGCTTTCTTCCATAGTCCAGTATTGGTTCTTGCAATGAGAGATGAGCTTCCCCTATAAGCACATCACCTTGGGCCACCTGAAGAAGGTGGCTGGACCATTCAGGTTCACCAAATCCAGTTGGGAAAGAGGGCTGGTTATTGCTGTGATTACAGCTGAGCATTTGATCAGTGGAGCTCTCTGAGTGTTGCTGGATGGAAAAAGTCACCGAAGATCATTTTTCAATGGTTGTCCTACTGTTTCCTTGGCACAAGCTGTCCTCATCCATAGTCATTTTTCTCTACCAAGGAATGCCAGTGTGCCATGGGCTTCTGAGGATATGACAGCATTTCACTCCAGTGAACTCTGCCCAGCCTCTCAGCCTCATTGCCTACTTGACACACACCGATGATCTCATGGTGACCCACATAGTCCCTGGCTGCTATGGACAAGTGGATTTGGTCAATGTTCTCAGGAGGGACATCAAAGACTATGGCTTCATTGTAAACGGGATTCAGAGTGTTCCTCTTGGTGGATG
This sequence comes from Heterocephalus glaber, assembly GCF_000247695.1. Next base: position 27,349 of record NW_004624936.1, on the reverse strand, counting down.
TTTTCCTCTTCTTCAGTCATCTGCCACGACACAGCAGTGAGACTTTCACATAGGGATCTGATACTCTTTTATTTTTATTTATTTGTTTATTTTTTTGGTACTGGGGATTGAACTCAGGTCCTTGTGCTTGTGCTGCAGGTGGAAAAACCACTGAGCTAAATCCCTGGCCCTCTGATACTCCTTTTATGTCCATGGCCTTTAAATCCCTTGCTTTAATGATGGTAATTACTATCCTGCCAGCCGTGGGAAGATAACAGAGGGAAAACATGAGCTCTCCACGATCTATGTTGTCATTGGTGACATATTTGATATTCTTCCAAATGATACACTCCCTAGGGAAATCAGCCAAGTCTAGAAAGTGATCCAATACCACTTGGCCAATTAAGTCATGGCTAAAAGAATTTGTCCAAGTCATACATGGAGAAGTGCAGTTTCTGAGCTTCAAGATCACTGTAGGGAGCTGGAAATAAAAACACTTCATCAAACACAGGATTCAGGGTCTTTCTATGAATTTTAGTCCAGTGTTTTGTTTTCCAATCAGGAAGCAAATATATTTTCACCTAAGGATCTGATGTCCCAGAAAAGTCCTTGGAAGGCAAATTGACAGCTTTGTGAATCCTCACTATGAGCTGCTCTAAGTCGCAGTCATATTTTAAAATGAAGTTGTTTCCCACAAGTGTAGCTGTTACTCCTTCTGCTGTCATAATTATCCAATGACCTCTGTTTATATAACTCTGGTTTAATTCTACCAATTCCAGTCAACTGTTCCTGGTTTTGAAGATGCTGGATATTGAAGTCTGGGTTTGACAGGTTGAGTTGTCTTTGGATTGAATTATGCCAAGCTGACAAGGTTGGCTCTGTGGCTTGAGGCTGCATGCAGACCCCATGGGTACAGTTCTCCTGGATCCCTGCCTGGGTGGAGAGGGGAATGTCCCGGCAGGTGTGGCTTGTCTTCATGGAGGAGTCAGGGAAGGGTGGGTCTGTGAAGTTCTCACTGTTCAATTGCTCATTGGTCTCTGTGTCCATGTAGTTAAGAGGCTCCTGGTTGTTGTCTTTGCTACCAGAGAACAGGTCTCATTCTTCCCATGGAACCCAGAAGAGATTCCAAGACATGAAGAGAGACACAACAAAGAGAGCAAGACCACAGACAGCTACCACGAGGGTCAGCAGGCTCACTGAGATGTCTGGGTCAAGAAGCAGGGGTCTCATATGGTCCTGCAGGTGGTAGATGAAATCTTGGCAGCTGTCATGCTCCAGGGTGCCATGGGCACAGAATTCAGCCAGCAGCTGCAGCGCCTGGTGACAGAGCTTGTCCCTGGACCCAGGCATTGCCCCCCTTCCCCACATCCACAGACCTAGACAGACAGGCGGGGTCAGGAGACAGCCCTCCACCTGCCATCTCAGAGCCACAGCCTCTGGGTGGTCCATGCACACTGCCAGAGGCCTGCCAAGAAAGTTGGAGCACCAGCCCCAGCCCCAGCCCCTTCCCCTCTGGCCTGGATTCCCACCAGTTGCATGCAGCTAGCTCTTCCCCAGTGAGTCTGTTGCCCTTTCTGGCTCCTGCTTGGCTCCTCAGTCCTTCCCCCTCACCATGTTTAATGAATTTATGTGTGGCAAACTTATACTAATTAAATTATTTTAGAAAGATCAGTAGATATTTCATATTCACTGAAGAATTTGAAATCCTAAAACAAAAGCAATAAGTACCTGCCACAACGTTTTTCTTTCATATTATGAAATCTCTTCAATGTTTTATTGTTTTTCCAACTAATGTGTTTCTTGTGTTTCCAGCATAGATACAAATAACACTATTGTGTCTTACCTCTGGTCCATCAAAACATTCTTCCAAGAAGGAATATATAAACAAGAATTGTCTGAGGTTGGGGAATTCATAACTCAGCTTCATTTCTGTGAAGTAAGAAAAGGACTACTGATATTAAATTGTTAATGCCTCTTCCCTCATGAGGTATACACACTGGCAAAATTGAAATAACAAACTTGTGCATTCCTCCCCAAATACTCAGGATTTATGTATTGGAGACAAAAATGAAGTGACCTGCTAGGGAATGAGAAAAACTCTGACTTCTGGTCACAGGATATTTAAGTCAAATTATATAATGACTAGCAAAAACAACAAAAACAACAGCAATAATAATAAATGTCTCTTATTTTCATTTATTTTCTGCATTCATCACACATTGATCACATAGTGGCCATGAGTTGTGTTTTAATCCACGTTAAATGCAGTTGTACCAACTAGAAATATAAACACTTGTCTCAGAGAGGCTAACAATCTACCCTATGTAAAAGTACTAAGTGGAGCCACTTGGACTAGAAATGAAGTTATTCTTGGGATCCAATGAGATAAACATTTTAATTTTTTCTGAATTATCAGAAAGAATTCAGCTAAAGTTTAGACTGCAGGGATGCCTTGGTCAAACTATATAATTACTCCAGAATATAAGACTATGTAGAGAGCCACAGTGGTATCTTGGATGGGGGTGAGAGAGGTATGTGCTGAATTATTATGCATCCACCCTTTATGAGGTGTTTGACCATGATCTGTCACTGTCATTCCTACAGCAGATTCAGCAAGTGCCAAACACAACTCTCCCCCATGATCTCCAAGGATCCTGAAAAGGGAAGAGCAGCAAGCAAAAGTGCTGCTCCTGGTGTGATAGTCTACAGAAATAACTTTTGAGGACATTCATTTTCACTTCTTCCTCCACAAATACAAGGCCACCCTGAGCTCTGGGAATGGGGAACTATTTGTGGAATCATGGGAAAAATTGTGAAGGGAACAATTCTTCTGTTATGATACCACATGTCTCTAATCAGACAGAAAAATCCAAATGTGTATTCTGTCTGTTGAACCTGACAATCTGGTTTATTATACTTATAATGCTTTCATATTACTTTTTCTATAAACTAATTATAATTTCACAGTTGTAACTAGGGGAGTGTTATGCAGAGGAAATAAAACAAAGTATATAGAACAAATACCTCATTGACTAGCATTCAGAAAGCCCTTAGAAATATCTCATGATGTTATGGGCACTGCCTCCTCCTCTTCATACTTATCATCACCTGCATAATTCTTCTTGAATACTTAGGAAACCAATAGGAAGGACGAACATTCTGTTCTCACAAATAAAATGTCAATGCAAAGTAGAACAGGTATAAGAGGGAAAAAATTTATATGAGATTTCTGAAATTCCATCACAACCAACAACAACACGAATGCCCTGATAAGTTAAGTATGTACATACATTTGTCTATCCACGACGTTGTATTTGTACTGATGAGGGGAAACAAATCTTTCTATAATCCTTCTTCCACCATCTCCCTCAACTCTTTCTGGGTAAAGCTTCACTTCTACTGAGCTGTGACCAAAGACTAAGAATCCAAACCTGTCCTCAGATTAGTGCCTAATGAAAACTTGGGCACTATCCTCAGGATTGATGGGTGTACTATATCAGCATCTTGAAGCATAAAAATGGGCAGGGGAGAAACAGATATGGACACAGTGGACTATAACCATTGGTCTGAAGATCTGGAGGTATGGACTGATTATTGATGATCATATAAATTTGGAGACCTAATACAAAGAAGTCATAATCAGCTATTAATCAATATTCTCCAGATCTCTAGGGACTTCCTTGTAGTAGTTCAGGAAGAAAAAGAGAATGAAAGACCACAACACTTTTAGATGCTCTACTACTGAGCAGGAAGTGTATTGTAATAATCCCTTCTTCATGTCTTTAACTTTTGTAAAAGCCACGTGCACTTCATTCATATTGGTTACACTGGCAAAACATATGTAAAAATCACCATTGCAATCATTTAGTGTAACATAGTGCCATTAATTACATTAAATTTTAATTAAACATAATTAAATGTAATTATATTTTATTACATTTAAAATTTTGTGCAGTTATTGCCATCTAACAACTGCACACATTTTTCCTTTTCTCAATTTCATACACATTTCCAAAACACTCTATGCCTTCTTCTCCTATCAGTGTCTGACTTCCCACAACATTCTACTATGAAATTTGATGAGGAATTAAGCTCACAAACCCACTTAATATTATGACTGTGGACACAGAAATTATAGAGCCAGAAGTTTATTTTTTCATCTTTCTCCAACTTATATTTCCAAATAAAATACCACAGATCTTGAGAATAGATTGTTCTACTGTGGTGCCTGCTTGGAGCATTTTCTTTCTTAGTATATTTTACCACTGCTGGGAGTTGAACCAAGCACCTTTGAACTGTACTCAGCTACCTTTTTTTTTTCTGTTGGGCGACAGGGTCTCACAAAGCCACCAAATTGCCTAGGCTGTGCTCAAACTCTAGGTAACCTTCTTCAGCCTCCCAGAGAACTAGGATTACAAGTGTGTGCCACCACACCTGGATTTTGGATGACTTTAAAGTCCAGCACTTTTAATGTACCTGTTCCTTAGGCTGTAGGAGAAGGATTTCTACACAGGATGAGCACAATCATCTTTGGGACTGGGATAGATATGAAACAGATGTCAGGCAAGGACAGGTTGGAGCAGAACAAACACATGGTGGTGTGGAGGAGGGAGTCATAGTTGATGGCCAGAAAGATGATCAGGTCTCCAACTATAGTGACAGAAACAATCCAAGAACAACATGGCACAGTTCTGGATCCTCTGAAAGTCCATGAGATGAAATTCTGAGCTGTGCATTAGATTTTGTGTTCTGTATTGATTGGGCACCTTCTTAAAGGGTTAGGATAAGAAAACAAGAAAAGTAGATACCAGGAATGATGTCCTGTAGTCACAAAGAAATTATCCACATTTGATTTCCATATACCTAAAGAAATACTACTCATCTGGGACAAACCCAATATGCTTTGAAATTTTTCTCTATTGTTTTCTATGCTATTCACTTCCTTCTATGCACACTTATATTCATGATATATAACTGAGAAATATTAGATAAACAAGAACATCACATATAACAAATCCATAATTACAATAAAATACAGCTCAACATTTTTAGAAAATTGGAGAATAAGAAATATCTTTCCTGCTTTAAGACAAAATATTAATGTTATTAAATGAAATTCAAAAGCTTCTCTTATTCTTTTACAAAATGAGAAATTTTCCCCTTGCCAAAATATTAATAACTAATATATTAGTGCTCAACTACATTTTCTAAAACTTAAATTGAATTTCATGGCTCATCATTAGGAACTATTGCTATATAACATTGAATGCCCAGGACTATTTCATCATTCTTTTATTTTTATATATATCACCTTTTTTCACCACCAGTGCCCACTCAACTTCTGTTTTTCTTTTAAAAATAATCATATATTGAATAATTCCTCATTATTCAATGACAAGAGAGAACTCTCTGTCACAAAAATAGGAAAAAATTAACTTCACAGGATTTTTTTTTGTAATGGCAAGATTAATCTTGCCATTGCTACTAATAATAATATTCAAGTCTTAGTTAAGCTTTTTCTTTTTTATCACATATGAATTCATTGACAGTATCCAGTATCAGTTTACTCCTTACTCAGGGCAGATGTCTTAAGCACAAATCAACTCAGAAGAAAATGTCCAGTCCCCGAGATACTAACAAACCACCCTTTTCACAGAAATAAAATTTGGGCCAGAAGAATTTCAAATTAAATTGTAAGTACCTAGGCAACGTGCACTAATATTTTCTATTGCTTTCTAAACTCCAGAAAGTTTATGCGGAGGTACAGACATCTTAAACCCAGGTCCAACTCAGGGTCAATTTTAAATTATTTCCATTCCCTAAGTGGCAGTGAATTGAATATCTGACATTAGGACTCCTTCTGAGATTGAGAGTGCTGGCCCAGTAGAGGAGAAGGATGCAGAGCTGCAAGGGTCCCCTGGGTGGGACAGAGGGAGAGGCCTGTGCTGACTGGTGAGACTTCTCTTCTGGAACTTTCCTATCATCACAGCCTTTTGCAAAAATCGCTACAACAGTTAACACCCACAGATTGTTCTCGTCCTCCACCAAATACCCTCCAAGTGGAAGAGGACAGTGAGAAAGGAGCTGTTACTGGAGAGGCAAGGAAGTGAACTGTGTGCCTGGGTTGTCCAAGAGACTATATTCCAGAATTCTCTGGGTCAGAAGTCAGACACACCAAATCAAAGACCTCTTCGCTTCTTTCTACACAAGGATAGATTGCTATGAATTGTAAAAAAATGTTGCTCCCCTTTAGTCAGTGAAATAAGAATAATACAGGAGCTCATACTTGAGAATACTGTTCAGAATGAATGAAACTAATTACATAGGACATATAATTCTGATGTTGTCTTGTAGATATTCCTCAATATTGGTTCATAACTTGATGCTTATTGTCATCCTCATCATTATCCTCATCCAAACTATCATATTCTTTTGTTTAGGACATAGTTTACCTACACCCTTCTTTTTCTATCGTGGGTTAAATGTATAGCAGATGGGAGGTCAGTGTTGGAAGAAAGGAAAACTATGACTGACACTTTTGATACCACGACAACAGCCATGTGTATAAACTTCACCATTCTTGCAGCTGAATCTTTGCACATTTTCATCCTCTGACTACTTAAACATTCATGATTGTCCTCATGCTGAGGAAACAATGGTTCCCATAGTCCCTCCTCCTTCTCCACATGTATCGGTTTTCACTGTCTCTCTGCTGAGTGATGACCACAAACTACAATCCAACACCCCTCTCTCTGAAGCCCAGTGCAGATGCAATCTCTGCCTTCAGTAATATATCAATGCAGTCTTGAATCTGGGTACCCTAATGCAGAAAACCAAGGATTGGCGGGACACAGAAATGGGCACCCTGGACCTGGAACTATCAAAATGAAGGGCTGGAAGTACAGACTGATTATTGATTATTGTACAACCTTGAAGACTCATTATGCACAACACACATTGGCCCATATTACCCCATTACCTAAGGATTCCAGATAATAATGGAAGAAGAAGAAAAGCAATAATATCCACAAAACATTTTAGATTCTTCTGCTCCTCAGGATAAGGATGAGGTGTACTAATTACTCTGCTTATTTTTTCCTTCTTTAAAAAGTCAGGTTTTATTTACAGTGTTCATTAGGGAAAATATACATAACCATTAGGTATCATTTTAACTACATTTAAGTGCACATTTTGCTGGCATTAATTATGTTGACATTTGTGTTCAATAGACACTAATCCATCCCTATATATTCTTCAATTTCCCAAAATAATATTTTGTATTAATTTTTAAAAAATACAGTTCCAGGGCCTGGGATTTAGCTGAGTGGTTTCGCCCCCCTGCTGCACAAGCGCAAGGACCCGAGTTTGATCCCCGGTACCAACCCCCCCCCAAAAAAACCCAGTTCCTCCAGCCCCCAACTCTCAACCTACTTTCCATTATGAGATGTGATGAGGAATTAAAATCATTAAACCTCAAATATAATGCAACCAAAGGCCAAATTTAGAGGCCTAGGTGTTTAGTTTTGCTCTATGTTCTTTTTCCCCCTTTTTATTAGTATTACTGTAATATATAACATTTGTATTTAACATGTTGAATTTATTCAGGTCTTGCCCAACTTTTTTGGGGACCAGAATCAAATATATAGATAGATAGATAGATAGATAGATAGATAGAGATAGATAGCTAGATCACATATTAATCCTTACTTTTCCTTTCCTCCACCCCCTCTCTCATCTATCACATTCGCAGTGGATGGCAAAGTCTTAATTTCAGACTGTTCTTCCTTGGAGTCTCTTCAGGGCACTGCTCATGTCCCTGTTCCGCAGGCTGTAGATAAAGGGATTCAACATAGGTGTGACCACAGTGTACATCAGTGAGGCCACCATACATTTCCTGGGAGATTGTGATAGAGCTGAGCTAAGATACACTCCAATGCCTGTTCCATAAAATAAGCAAACAACTGACAGATGAGACCCACAGGTGGAGAAGGCTTTATGCCTGCCACCTGATGATGGAACTTTCAGAATAGAGGAAACAATTTTATAGTAAGAGTAAAGATTCCATGAGATAGGAAAGAAACCAAATATCACAACAAATAAATACATTAATATAATATTGGTAAAGGGATCTGAACAGGTATGGTTAAGGAGTTGAGAAGGCTCACAGAAGAAATTAGCAATTTCCACATTTTTGAAGCAGGTAAGTTGTAAGGCAATCATATTGTGCATCTGTGAGTCCAAAAAGCTAATTAAGAAACACACTGAGAGTAAGAAGACAGAAAAGAAAGGGTTCATGATGATGGGGTAATGTAGAGGGTAACAGATGGCCACAAACCGGTCATATCCCATCACAGTCAGAAGCATGTGATCCATACATCCAAAAAAGATGTAAAAAGACATCTGTGTCAGGCAGCCCACATAGGAGATGACTCTGCTGTGAGTTAGGATGTCCACAGTCATCTTTGGGACCGTGGTGGAGATGAAGCAGATGTCAGAGAGGGACAGGTTGGAGAGGAAGAAGTACATGGGGGTGTGGAGGTGGGAGTCAGAGATGACAGCCTGAATGATGAGCAGGTTCCCGAGCACTGTGACCAGGTACATGGACAGGAACAGTCCAAAGAGGACAGGCTGCAGGTCTGGGTTCTGTGAGAAGCCCATGAGATGGAATTCAGAGAAACTTGTGAGATTCTGTGTTTTCATGTTCTTTGAGCAACTTTTCAAAAAGAAATGTAATTAGAAAAATGAAACACCAAAAAAAACCCTTCATTTGAAATATTCACAAGTATTTACAATTGAAATCCAAAGCCTTTATCAACATCACTCTGTTATGAAAAACCCAATTCCTCAAGACTCTTTCATTATTGAAATTTTTGTTACCCTCTCCATCCATACGCACTTACTTTAGAAGCAGTCTTCTAAATAAGGATGCTTTACACTTCAGAATATCATGATTCCAGTAAAACCCAACTCTTTTAAGAAAAATAAAAGAGAGAAAGTAAATCCATGCCCATTTAAGAAAGAAAAAATTTTTATTGGCGAGAAATTCAGAAGCATTCAAATGTACCTTTTTTCAGAAAATAATATCAATTACCTTGACTTAGGGTAAAATAAGTATTAAGATCTAGGATTTTCTTTTCTGAATACTTAATTAAATCTGATGACATTATGGTGACCCAGTTGTCTCCAAGGAGTTTTTCATTTATCTTGGATTTCTCATTTTTCCCTTTGAAGAATGCAATTACTCATTCAAACTTTGTTCCATGTTAAAAATTTAACATAATTTCTATCCTTGGCCTAAGTGCAATTACATTTTTTGTAATGATACTTCAGTTAAGCTTAAATAATATAATGATATACAGACCACAAATGTGACATAAATGCACTTTCTACTATCAATTATTCAAATAATTATAAATGATAAGAACCACCTTTGAGACTTCCAAGTTTGTACAGGATTATTTTAATTAGCTTTATACAATATCCATAAACTCACTTGCTTTGTAAGACACTCTTTTGACTTTTTTCTTTATTCTGTATTCTACACTGTCATGGTAATATAATTTACTGTTTTCCTGATCATAAACCCTCTTACAGTTGAAGACTGATCCCTGTATTGTGATTCTCTTATTTCTGCTACATGAAAGAAATTTAGGCATATTGTCTTTTTCAGGCCAAACAGAAAAGTAAGTAAAATAATGTAGACACAATTGAAATCATGCCAGCTCAAGAAAAATGTACATAAACTAATGCAAATACCTCCACAAATAATGTGATTCCCCCTCATGGATAAAATGATTACCTACCTTATATGGTTATTCTGAGTGTTTTTTTTCTTTTAAATTTAATAAACACTGGTTCTCTATCATTTATTTGTGGATTTACTTCGGGACATTTTTTAAAATCCAGATGCTCAGGTCTCAGACCAAAACCAATTTAATGAGAATATATGCATTGCAAGTTCTTGTGCTAATTTTGTAGACCAGAGTTGAGAACCACTGTCATAGAATATTTTCTGGCATTCTGAAAATGCTCCACTATTATTATCTAATACTATAGTAAATAATAACCACTATTATTAACATAAAATTTTTAATAATATTAACATCAAAACTAATACTTTATAAAGATTTGAAAAGTCACCTACAAGTTGGCATTCTTTGCATCTCTACATGATTTTATTCTCCTGCGCACTTGTTCACATGGGTATTCACTATCATAGATTTCTTGAGTAGATTAGTTTCCTGTCAAAGTTTCTAAAAACTTGCCTAAAAGTACCTAAAACTCATGCAAGTAGTATACAAAACAACACCTGTTGCACCTGAAATGGATTAGGTTCCATCAGCAACTTGTTGTAAATCTCCCTGAGAAGAACACAGATCTATTGCAAATATTTTAATTGATGCAAATCATTACCTTTGAGAATGACTTCATTTAACTTCTAAGTTTATTGTGAAAACACTTTAAAATTTTTGTGCATCTCTCCCTGTCACTTATTAAAAATCTGTATAAAATATATTCACAGGGCATATTTCTAATTTCCAAAACTTAATGTATATTAAATTTTATAATTATTCAATTGCATTTGTTTTGCAAAACAATGTCCTGCATTATTACTTACAGCCTCTTCCTCTGAAGATATTCTATAGGAATATCCCTAGAGTAGGGGCATAATGATCTATTTATGAAAATAAACCAAAAGTATCATCATATAAGGAATTATATTTCCATATGGCTATGGTGGAGAAGATTGCTCTGGGATGGGAGTCAGGAAATGAACATTTTAGTTCCATATTACTGACCTGTTTTGAGAGGCAGAATATATGTGAATCTATCCCTTTGCTGTGTTCATGCTACTTGAAGAAAATGAAAAGAATTACACCCATCTCCACAGGTGTGACAGTGAAAGGAAGTTTAGAACTTCAGTATTCAATCATTGTGAATTTTTTTTAATAAAGAATCACATCACTATGCAAGCAAAAAGAAATATGGTAAATTGTATTCAAGTGGCACTGTGGTACGGAATGATGTGAAACTCAAAAAATTTTCTCAGCCTTAGGCACAGCTTGACCTGCACAATTTTCTTTGTGCCTCTCTTTATTCTTTTGATCACAAACATATCTTCAATGTTTTAAAATATTTGATATAAATACAATTAATCAAGCATAGAGTCCACATGTCTATGACATACACATGAGATGTTTTATCTTGTTTCTACATCTATTGGGCATTCATGAAAGTAAGGGATGTGTGGACACAACATACCAAGAGTGTCAGAGTAATGTTGATTAATGATGGTTATTGTGAACAGGAGAGAGTCCACTCAGTATTTGAAAGACATTTTTTAAATTGCAGATCCCTCTTCCATCCCAAACAAAGAATAGGCTGTGAAGAATCAGATCTAAGGAATAATATATCATTTCTCTCCAAATGTATGCATATAATTACACACACACAAAATGCCCTGTTACAAAAAGAATAAAATGGTAAGTCATAGGATTTATTGAGTAATATTGAGATTTCCTTATTATCAACAATTTTATATATACATTCTATTTTGCCCTCATTTTATACTATATACATTAAGCCCACAATGGAGCAATCATTATCTGTTTAACCCATACTCAGGGCTGTTGCATTAACTAGAAATGAACACAAATGACAATGTTATGTCCCAGAGATACTAATGGCCTCTTCTACATCACAGAATTAATAAGTGGAACTGAAAAGATTAAAAATTAATCTCACACATTCTGTCCAGTGAACTAAGATTTTTATTGTCTCCTAAGCAACAGAAATGTTTAAGCAGATATAATGAAGTTTTGACCAAAGGAACATCTGAGATACATTATTTAACTCTCTTGTTCACTAAATGAAAATTTAATTCAGATCTTACATGTCCCCAAGTGATATTGTATGAGATAATCACATGCACAAAAATGATTTGTAAAGCTGAAAGAATACAGTGCACTGGTGGCAGAAGAGAAATATGTGGTGAATTGCCAAATGTATATTCTTGCTGTGATCATTGCCTGTGATCTTTGTCTATCCTGGTACCACACCCTGTTCTGTTCTATGAGCTAACAGGGACCCCCAAACGGAAGACCACAGGCATCTTTTCCTGGAACACCAGGGAAGTGAAATGCTTGCTTGTGTTGTTAAGGGAATGGTCTGCCAGGATTGATATTCAGTGCTCTGTGTCTGTAATCAGTTCTATCCTACAACCTACTCAGATTTTGTTAAAGTTACAGGGTCTTCCATTTCTATATGCAATAATAATGTGACTTGTAAACATAGGGAAACAAAACAGAAGAAATAAAACAAGCTACGTACAATGCAGGCTCAGTGTCTGGAATGCAGGAAGCCTTCCAAACCAGTTCATGACCATATGGTTACTATCCTCCTCCTCTACACCCTTACCATCACATTCATAACCCCTTTGGAGTGCTTAGGAAACACTGCAGGGGGACTTCTTTTCCATTATCATGAGTGAGACACCAATCAAAAAACAATTTATAGAAAGCAAATTTAAAATAGTAATTCTGCCTCTCCCACTATCACCAAGAACAAAAAAAATTCCATTTTTTAAACTGGTACTTTGATATTTATTCTTTACCATGTGACTACCCAAACTGTCATGTTTGCCCTTACAGTGAGAAAACAATATTTAAGAATCATTCCCATATTCATGACTTACCTCTGCACTTACAGGGTGATGCTGTTTCTCTGCTGTATCATAGTCGATGAGAGCAGACCCAAACACCCTCCTACATTTGTTGCCCAATAAAGGCTCAGGTTTTGTCCTCAAGATTAAAAGTAATACAAATTCAGATAGCAACTTTATGATTCAGACTAGTATAGAGACTGTGATATAGCTATGAAACTCACTGGACTGGAGTCATCAAATGAAAGGGTGGAAGGCAGAAGAAAATTATTGACAGCTATATGACATTGGAGGCTCCATGCACGGAGCTTATAATTAGCCAAATTGGCCCATGCCATTCCAATCTCTAAGGACTTTCCAATCTAATGACAAAGGAGATAATAAATAAAGAAATGTCTACAAGAGGTCTTGGGTTCTTCCTCTACTTAGATAAAGTTGATGTGTCCTAATCACTTCTGTTAATTGTATATAATGTTTAAATATCTATCTGTTTTAATTTCATTTTTGGAGTAAAATACACATAACAAAACACATTGTATGCATTTCAATGATGTTAATTACATTTACCTTGTACTGAAACACTCGACATTAAAGATCTTCGGAACTTTTCATTTTCCAATCTGAAAATTAATATCCAACTTTAAATTTCTCTCTTCCTCTACCCAGCATTGTACTATGAAAATTATACTGCTTTCTTTGTGTCCCATGGATTCTGATATGCTGTATTGTCATTGTCATTTAATTGAAGGAACTGTCTGATTTCTTCTTTAATTTCCTCTGTGACCCATTGGTTATTCAGAAGTGTGTTGTTCAATTTCCACATGTTTCTGAAATTTTTCCAGTTTCTTTTGCTATGGATCTCCAATTTCATCTCACTATGGTCTGATAATATACAGGGGATAACTTGAATTCCTTTGCACTTACTTAAACATGTTCTATGTGAGAGTATGTGGTCTATTTTGGAGAATGATCCTTGTGCAGCTGAGAAGAATGTGTATTCTGATTTTGTGGGATGGAACACTCTGTAAACATCTGTTAAGTTCATTTGTTCAAGAGTTCGATTGAGTTCTAGTATTTCAATACTTATTTTTTGTCTAGTTGATCTATTTGTGACAGTGGGGTGTTGAGGTGAAATTGATTACAAAATTAAAATACTAACATGGTCAGAGACTGAGAACTTATAAGTCTAAATGTTAGGTTGCTTTTCTTTTACCAAATATATTTAAATGGATGTCACAGGAATTTTCATCTGTGAAGTCTTCCTAGGGTACTTATATAGCCTCTGTTCTTCACCTGTGGAGTCTTCCTAGGGTACATACATTGCCTCTATTCTTCAGGCTGTAGATAATGAGATCCGGAACAGGCGTGATCATAGTGTGCATCATTTCAGCTGGCACACTGTTTCTGCTAAATTTTAATACAGCTGAGTCATCATATTCTCCAACATCTGTTCCATACAATAAGCAAACAACTGACAGTTGGGACCCATATGTAGAGAAGATTTTATTCTTTCTGATTTTGGCATGATGATTTTCAGAGTGGGAAAACAATTTTGTAGACTGAGGAAATGATCCAGTAGATTGAGGGTGGGGAAGAACATGGCATTGGAAATATACTTTGTTGTTTCTGGGGAAGTTGACAAAATAGGCAAGATTAAGGAGGTGGGCAGCATTACATAAGAAATTAGCAATTTTTCACATCCTTGAATAGGTAAACTATAAGAGAATAAAATTAGGCAATGGGAATCCAAATGCTGTGCAAAAATAAAAATTAAAACTACAAAGCCACAAAGGCAAGGGTTTCTGATGATCTAGAAACTCGGTGGGTTACAGAGGACCACAAACTCACCTTAGTCTATCACAGTCAGGAGTGTGACATCCATATCACAAACATGAAAATCAGAGAGTGGTGTCAAGTAGCCTACATGGAGGATCACTGCTGTGAAGTTGGATGCACACAATCATCTTTGTGACCATGGTGGAGATGAAATAGTTAGTCCAGGAAAGGGTGAAGAGAAAAACATGGGCATGTGGAGGTTAGAGTCAGAGCTGACAATAAGATGGAGAAGGTTCTTGAGTACAATGATCAGGCACATGGACAGAAATAGTCCTAATAGGAAAGGCTGCAGGTATGGAGCATCTTAGATTTCCAAGAGATGAAGCTCTGAAGCAAATGTTAGATGTTATCCTCCTACATAATTTTGTTGCCTGTGAGAAAGAAAAGATGGTTACACAGAAGAACAAATGTCCAGGTCCCAAATGCAATGTACATTTGTAATCCAGCTTCTCACTGGTAACATACACCTGCTTCGGGTCCATACGCATTCAGCAATCTTTAAGTTGTGACAAACTCCATCTCCTAAGAAATCTTTCAGGACTTGCTCGTGAGTTAGTGATCAACTCAACTTTTTCATACATGTACTTAAGGACACTCATCTAAACAATTTAGAAGTCCAGGAATATCAGAGCCCATAAGTCCATAATCATGGTGAAAGTCATTCTATCTTTCTAAGCAATAAAGAGAATAAGAAATATTCTTCTTTACCTAGAAAAATATTTTCTCTTTAAAGGAAATTTGGAAGCCAGGAAATAGGTCTTATTTTAATTAAGAATATTGTACAAGTTCTCTTCACTTACAATATTTGGAAACAGAGTGTTTACTTAGAGTGCTTGCATTATGTGGTCATAAAGAAAATCAATAATTCATCATCCAAAAATATTGTTATGCTCCATTTATTTCCCCAAAATATTTTTATCCTTTTTGTGCTTACTGATTTCTCTCCTTGGTGGATATGTGTTGACTTGAATATTTATTCTTGTAAAATTATATCTATATAAATATTCCCCTTAGCTTTCCTTGAGTCCAAATCTTTATGAATATCTATTAGCTAAATATACACACTACTATGACACCACTATAGAGGCAAGGGTATATAGATGAGAAAATATAATAGGGGCATCTTAGGTCTTCTGGTTAATCCTGACTAAAAGAAGTTAAAAAACAAACTATACTAGAAAAATTCCCCTTGGAAGCAGGTCAAGGAAGGGGATATAGAAAGAGAGAAAAACTGGATAAGATAGGCAACATTATGGACTTGGGAGTTACACTTTCCCAAGTGACCAGAAAAGGGGCTGACAGGCAGGACACAGAAAGCCAAGTGCACAATGATAAACTGCGCACATCTCCAATAAAATATAGGAAAAGCAATGGGGTAGCTAACTAAATTTAAGGCAGTACGTACTCACACCTCTCACACCTATACTATTTACTATACTATTAACTGTAGGATAATTACAGAGTACAATAGATATCCATATACCCACTCACTAACTCTAAGCTAGCTATGAGTAAGATACTCCCTTGCCAACTAGCTGCCTACTCAAAAGATGAGGCCTTAAAAGGCAGTAGGTCAAGGAAAGTAAACAAACAGAAAAAAATTTTAAAACTGCATATAGGCCACCATGGAAAATGACATTAGGCAGAGATGCACAGAATGCAATTTGGATATGACAAGTTCCAGGAGTGGGGTGAAGGGTCACTCACATCTCTCTTAAAGCAGTGAGGAAGACAAGACCTCTGGGTCATCCATCTTTTAGGATCCCCCTACCCTGATTCTTTCTTTTAAGGGTACATATCTATCTTCTCCTTTCCCCTCCCTTCCTTTTCTTCTTTATGAATAAAGTGTCTTCATTTCCTTAAACTTGTCCCTCTAAGTTTTTAGGTGGGCTGAGTTTATGATCCTGGTGGGCTGTTTGGGCAGCAGAGGAATGGTGCTTGTCCTCTTTTTTAAAAAATTAATTTTATTGGTACATTTTAGATATATAATATAATGACATGCATCTTAGATATTTGCACCCTTACATAATCTATCTGTATTCTTATTTTCCCCTATTCCACTGCCCTCCCTTGAACCCTTCCACTCCTTCACATTTGCAAAGACTTTGTTGCCATTTTTTCATTTTCTCACATTAATTTCATTCCTTCCTTTCCTTTCCCTACCCCTCCCACTTCCACTTCCCCTTTGGCCCTTTCCTTCCTATTCCACACTATGTATTATACCTTATAGTAATTAATTACATTTTTAGTTTCTCACTCCAGAGAAACTATTTGGATTTACACACCTGTCCTATTTATCTCAGTGAAGAGTATCTCCTCAGTGTGCATCCATTTACCTCTAAATGTCTCTAATTTCTCATTCCTTATGGCTGAGTAGTACTCCATTTTATAAGAAAAATCACATTTTCTTTGTCCAGTATCCATGTGATGGGCAATTGGGCTGTTTCCAAGTTTTAACTATTACAAACTGTACTGCTATGAACATGGGTGCACATATATCGCTGTGATGTGATGCTTTTAATTCTTTTGGGAATATATCCATCAGGGGAATAGCTAGGTCAAATGGGACTTCCAATCCTACTTTTTTGAGGTATCTCCATACTGATTCCCTCAGTTTTCATATCACTCTACACTCCCACTAGCAGTGGAGCAGGATTCCTCTTTCTCCACAGCCCTGCCAGCATTTGTTGTTGGTTGATTTCATGATAACAGCCCTTCTTTCTGGGTTGAGGTGGAATCTCAGTGTTGTTTTCATTTGCAACTCTCCAATGACCACCAATGTTGAACATTTTTTCATATGTTTATTTGGTATTCCTACTTTCAAGAAATGTCTGTTCATTTCAGATGCTCAATTTTGGATTGATCTTTAGAATTGGGAGGTCTGCTTTTTAAAAATAAATCTTTATATATTCTTGATAGTAGATCTTTGTAGAGGAACAGCTGGTGAAAATTTTTTTCCACATTATGGGATGTCTCTTCTCACTGCTTGTGGTTTCTCTTGCTGTACAACAAGCTTTTTAATAAGAAGAGATCCTACTTGTTGATTGTGCTAGTTCACATGTGACTGAGGTCTTCAAGAGTTCTACCTAACCTTTCTTCCAGCTAGGTTAGTGTTTCTGTCTTAATATTTAGATCTTTAATCCATTTCAATTTTAGTTTAGTGCATGGTGAGAGATATAGGTCTAGTTCTAATCTTTGGCAAGTTGAAATCCAATTTTTCCAGCACCATTTATTAAAGAGTCTATCTTTCCTCCAGCGAGGGCATTTGTTTCTGTCAAAGATGAGGTGGCTGAGTGTGTCTGGAGTTGTTTCTGCATCTTATAATCTGTTCCACTGGTCCTTAGGTCTTTTTCTTTGCCAGTATTTTGCTATTTTTGTCATAGTAGCTTTGTAAAATATTTTCAAGTTGGGGATTTTGATACCCCCTAACTTATCTTTATTGCCTAGAATTACTTTTGCTATTCTAGGTCTCTTCTTGTTTCACCAGAGTTTTTGGGTTGTTTTCTCAAGATGCATGAAGCATGTTGCTAGAATTTCAATTGGGGCTGCATTGGATCTTCATATCAGTTGGAAGTATGGCCATTTTCACTATGTTGGTTCTTCCTACCCAGAAGCAAGGGATGTGTTTCCATTTTCTGATATCCTATTCCGTCTCTTTTTTCAGAGTGCTCTAGTTTTCAGAGTAGGGGTCTTTGATTTCTTTCATTAGGTTGATTCCTAGGTATTTCAATGTTTTGGATGCTATCATGAAAGGAATTGTTTGCCCTATTTCTCACTCAGTGAGTCTGCTGTTTGCGTACAGGATAGCTATTGATTTTTGTGTGCTGATCTTGTATCCTACTACTTGACTGAATTTGGTTATTAAGTCTAGAAAACTTTTGATGGAGTTTTTGGGGTCTTCTATGTAGAGTATCATGTCATCTGCAAATAGTGACAATTTAACTGCTTCATTTCCTATCTTTATTCCTTTTATGTCTTTCTTTTCTGTAATTGCTATGGCTAATGTTTCCAAAACTGTGTTAAACAGGACTGGTGATAGTGGACCTCTTTGTCTTTTTCCTGATTTTAATGTGAAATATTTCAGTTTTTGACCATTTAATATGATATTGGTGGTTGGTTTTTCATAGAAGGCTTTTACCAGATTGAGGTTGAGACCATCTATACCAATTTGTGTAGGGTTTTTATGATAAATGTGTGTTGGATTTTGTCAAATGCTTTTTCTGCATCTATTGAGATGATCATATGGTTTTTGTCTTTGGCTCTATTGATATAGTGTATTACATTTATTGATTTGTGTATGTTGAATTATCCCTGCATCCCTGGGATGAATCCGATTTGTTCAGGGCATATGATCTTCTTGATGGTCTTCTGCATTCTCTTTGCCAGTATCTTATTAAGGATTTTTGCATCTATGTTCATTAGTGAGGTTGGCCTATACTTCTATTTTTCAGTTGGGTCTTTCTGTGCTTTGGGGATCAAGGTGATGCTTGCTTCCAAGAATGAATTTGGGAGTATTGCTTCCCTTTCAATTTCATTGAAGAGTTTAAAGAGTAGTGGCAGTATTTACTATCTAAATATCTTGGAGAATTTAACAGTGAAGCCATCAGAGCCTGGGATTTTCTTAGTTGGTAAGTTTTTAATTACATTTTCAATTCCATTCATTGATATTGGGTTGTTGCAAATTTTTAGATCATCTTTGTTCAACTTTGGTAATTCATACATATCTAGAAATCTTTCCATTTCTTCTATGTTTTTCATCTTATTGGCATATAGGTTCTTGAAGTAGGTATTGATGATCCTCTGGATTTCTGCTGGGTTCATTGTAATTTCACCCCTTTCATTTCCAATTGCATGGATATGGGCTTTTCTTTCCTTTTTTAGTAAGGATGTCTATGATTTTCTCAATTTTGATTATCCTTTCACAGAACAAACTCTTTGCTTGATTGACTTTTGGTACATTTATCTTAGTCTCAATTTCATTTATTTCTGCTCTGATCTTTATAATTTCCTCCCCTGTATGAGCTTTGGGTTTGTATTATTCTTCTTTTTCTATAAGCTTGAGGTTCAGCATCAGGTTGTTTAATTGGGCTCATTCTGTTTTCCTAGAGTGCGTATTCACTGCTATGAATTTCCCTCATAAGACTGTTTTCATTGTGTCCCATAGATTGTGATATGTTGTATTGACATTGTAATTTAAGTATAGAAATTGTCTGATTTCTTCTTTAATTTTCTCTATTACCCACTGGTTATTCAGAAGTGTGTTGTTCAATTTCCTTGTGTTTAAGAATTCTTGGGGTTCTTTTGCTATTGGTGTCCAATTTCATCGCACTATGGTCTGATAATATACAGGGGATAACTTCAATTCCTTTGCACTTACTTAAACATTTTCTATGAGTGAGTATGTGGTCTATTTTGTAGAATGGCCCATCTCAGGCTAAAAAGAATATGTATTCCGATTTTGCGGTGTGAAACAGTCTGTAAACACCTTTCAAATGCATTTGTTCAAGAGTTTCATTGAGTTCTAGTATTTACTTGTTTATTTTTTGTCTAGATGATCTATTTGTGACAGTGGTGTATTGAGTTCCCCTAGTGCTACTGTATTAGTACTTATTTGATTTTTCATGTCCATTAGAATTTGTTTTATATAGTTGATTGCACTAGTGTTTCATGCATGTTTATTTATGATTGTCATCTCTTCCTCTTGGATTGTTTAATTTATAAGTATGTAGTGTCCTGATTTGATTCTCTTAATCAGTGTTGGTTTCAAAGGTATTTGATTTACAGAGAGGATACTACTCCTGTTTTGGGGGGGGTTCCTATCACATGGAGTATTTTTTTCCACCCTTTAACTTTCAGTCCATGAGTTTCTTTTTGAATTAAGTGTGTTTCTTATTTGCAGCATATTGTTGAATCTTGCTTCTTGACCCATTCTGCCAGTCAATTTCTTTTAATTGGTGAATTGAGACCATTAACATTGATGGTTATAATTGATATGTACTGACATCATTGCCGTGCCTTTTTTTTCTTTTTGTGGGATTCTCCCGCTTTGCGTTTAATTTCTTGTCATGCCTGATGGATTCATTCTGCTGTGCTTGCTAGGGTTGTGATCCTCATTTTCCTTTCCTAGAATACTGTTTAAAATTATGTGGAGTGCTGGTTTAGTATTCATGAAGTTCCTCATGTGCTTTTTGCCATGAAAGTATCTTACTTCTCCATCAGTTTTAAAAGATAGTTTTGCAGGGTACATCAATGTGGGTTGGACATTGTTTTCCTTTAGGGCTTTAAATATGCCACTCCAAGCTCTACTTGCCTTGAGGGTTTGTGTTGAGAAGTCTGCTGTGAGTATGGTGGGCTTTCTTTTGTATGTGATTCATTTCTTTTCTCTATTTGCTTGTAGAATTTTGTTCTTCTGTTGGGTTTCTGGAATCTTAACTATTATATGCCATTTGTAGATTTTTTTTTTGATCAAGGCTAGTTGAAGTCCTATATGCCTCACTTATCTGTATGTCAAGTTCTTTTCCCCTCCTTGGGAAGTTTTCTGCCATTACTTGTATGCACATTTTTTATATCACTTGCACTTTCTCCTGTTTCTTCATTGCCTCTGATTAGTCTTATGTTATTCTTCTTTGCATCATCTAGCAGCTGCTGAATTGATTTCTGATGGTCTAGTACTATTTTTAAGAAATTTTTGTTTTCCTGGTCACTAATTGCAATCCTATCTTCTATATCTGATATTCTGTCTTCACATTGGCTCATTCTACTGTGTAAACTTTCAGTGGAGTTTTTAATGTCTAGGAAATCTGTTTGCATCTGTTTCATGGATTCCATTATTTTCCTATGTTGAGATTCCATCATGATCCTCAGCTCCTCGATTTTTTTAAAATCTGTGTCTGCTCTAGATTTATTAATCATGTCTTGCACTATGGGCACAATCTCTGCTGTTATCTGAGAAATTATTTCTGATTTCATTCTTTCCAGATCCTTTTTCATTGCCACTTCAGGGTGTCCAGGTGGTTGAGTATCAGATTGTTCCATCATGTTGCCTTTCAGGGTTGCCTTAGGTGATCTGGAAGTTTGTTTTTGAGACTTTTTCACATCTTCTCATTTCAACAGCTCCAGCCTGCTGTACCTTTGTTAAGGTGAATATTTGCTCACCCAGTGGTCTTCAGTTCTTTGCAAGCCACTGAGCAACCTTTTCTGTGCTGCTCACCAGTGGCCCAATTCCTGAGTTCAGAATGTTTACCTTCTGGATCCCTGAGCTGACCTGTTGTCTGGCTTCTAGCTGGGGCCTGTCCACACTTGGGATGGTATCAAGGAGTGCCTCTGTCTAGCACCTGTCCCCCTACAGAATTGTTGTCTGGGAGTGCTTTTGGCTGGGGACTGTGGACCTCAGTCCCTGGTGTCTGAACAGGCCTCTGGCTAGGGTCTCTGTGTAGTTACCTGTGGTTGGGTGTGGGCTTCTGGGTGATGATTGTGTTCCTGTGCCACTCTTTTCTGTATAGTCCCTTGGCTTGGGCCTGTGTGCCCATGTGGCTGGGGTCAGGGTGGGGCTGTGGATAGAGTTGCCTGAAGGTATGCTGCTCTTGTCCACACCACTGCTCACTGAGATCTGCATACACTTCCTGATGGTATCTGGGTGGGTCTCTCTGGTGCTTGTCTTTTTGATGCAGTATCTTTGGTTCCCTGATCAGGAGCCAGACATGACACTACTAATCTAAAATATGGTAGAAGTACACACTTAACCTATCAGTGGCTTAAAAAATAATAAAATGTTAGTGAAACTGATTTTTTTAATTTTATACATGTTTACTTTACTGAAATTATCCAGTCTCAGCAATATATCTCATAGGGATTTTTTTGCATGACAATTTTTCATTTTGTGTTCTGTAGTGAATTGTTGAAACTGGTCTGTTTTATTTCTAATCCTAAATTTCCTTATTTAAGAATTAAATTTCCTTAGTTAAGTACTAGCACCATAAAATTCCAAACTCTAAACTTAAATGTCAACCTTTTTATCTTTCATTGACAGGTTTTTGTCACCTTTCCTGACACATGAAATTCTTTCACAGCTGCACAGCCTTACCAAAGAAAAATGTGTAATATAATTTGTCTGTTTATTGTTATAAAAATATACTTTCAAAATTCATTATATCATGCCAGTAAAAACTAACAGACAATATAAACATGAAGGATGTGTCTTTGAGCTCAATAATTGATGTATATTCAATTTGACAATGAATCACTTATTTTTTCCCCCCCAAAAATCAGTGCTATTAAATACATCATGTCACTCTTAAGATAAACTTTCAAGGGGCAGGGATTTAGCTCAGTGGTGCCACTGCCTGCCTTGCAAGGTCCTGAGTTTGATCTATAGTACAAAAAAAAAGAAGATAAACTTTCAAAAATATTCTTGAAGTCTGTTTGTTAATTATCCTTAATGATTGTTCACCAAGTAATTGCATATTATATAAGAAATATTTTTATTTAGGCTCAGTAGAGAATACTGGAAATTGTAGTGAGAGTGAAGAAGTTAACATTTTAGACCTGTACCACTGACCTATTACTAAATGCACACAGTGTGTTAATCTGTACACTTCCCCTACTCTTACAGCCTCATGGAAATATGAAGAGTATCGCCCAACTCCACTACATGTGTGGACCTAAAGGAAGTTTGGAACTTAAATATGTAGTCACTTCATGTCTTCATCTTCAAATAAAGACCTCTTTCTTTTTACAAATAGCATGTTTATCAGTGGTTAAATTTGAAAAGAGGTGCAGAAGCATAAAAGGATGTTAAGTTCTAAAATATACATAGACCTGTTCGCCATGCCACCTACTTCTCTTTTTGTATATTTTACTATTTTTATGCCCATGCAAATATTTGCTATGTTCTTGGAATAATTACATGTCTTAGCTGCTTCTAAATGAAGATATAAGGCCTTTGGATTCCTAACATAGACAAAAACAAGAGCTATTTTACTTTGGCTCTAATTCTATGTGACATTCCCAGGTGGGACATAAGCTGCACAGAGTAAAGCATTAGCCTGTAGAACCCACTGCCATTATGCCCACTTATTGTGATCCAAGTAAGAGACTAATCAGTGTTTAAAGAAGATTTTTATTTTTAATTCCTCCTGTGTGTCAGGATAGAGACAGGATCCAGGAAAGCCGAAATGAAAATCAATTGATCTTCTCCAAACACATGCACATATTTAGATAAAGGTCAAAACCAATTGGAAATTTATAGAAAAAATGAAATGACAATTTTAGATCCTAGAAAATTTTACTTTAAAAGCATGAAACTGAATCTTTTATCATTGGTTCTAAGAATACTTACATTTCATTTTAGCCTTACAATGTAGTTGTAAAAACAAAAAATCAACTCAGATGTCAAGGCTTAGTGTAAGAGATTAAAAAAAACCTTGCCATATGTTACAGAAATCATAAGGGCTGGAAATGGGATTCAGAAATAAACTGTGATTCTTTATATGTGATCTACCAATACTTTACTTTGTTTCTCAAGCATCAAAAAGTTTTTAGCAAAGATCAGAGCTTAAAATTACACTCATGTCTGTGGAACATTAAATTTTTCACATGGGTTCTCTTTTGTATAAAAAGACTAGTATATGAATAAAATAAAGAAAAATAAAAGGAAACAAGGAGCTAAATCTTTTACAAAAGGGTATGGGGACCAAGAGATTGAGGGAGGAGAGAGAGAGGAGAAGAGGGGGAAGAAAGAATCAAAAATTCTTATGCACAAGTAGCAACTCCCCACTGTGAATATAATCATGATGTTGTGTAAACATGAACTAATGAAAATAAATTTTCTTAATTTAAAAATCTCCAGTTTCCAGAGGGGGAATAAATTCAAACCCTGGGTTGATGTTTTTTTTGATATTAGGAATGGTTAAAAGGTGGGGGGTGTACAATGTGACAGACCAGCCGTCACCAGTCGAACAGTTCCTGAATAGGGGAAAGGAGGACTGAGAAAAATCAAGAGAAGAGACAGAGTCGGGAGGGCTCCCAAGACTGAACAAGCAAGTTTATTTTCACCTCTCTTTTATACACTCAGTGAGTTAGGTCATTAACCATGACCTTTATCCAAAACACCTGCTTCATTGTTTGCTAGTTTTCTAGACACTCCTCGCCCTCATGGGCTACTCTGTTTCCTGGGGTTACAGAAGGTTCACCTTGTTGCTAGGGCAAACTCTAAAGGGAAACATTGGAGTTAGTGGAGACACGGTTCCCCATTACATAGTCTCCTGGCTATTTATAACAAAGGGTAAAATTAAAATGAAGCTTTTTGGCTGACACCGCTCCCCACATCTCCCCCTGTTTTATATAATATGATCAAGGTCCCTTGATCACGCAGATAGACTGTGCCTGTCTTAGGCGAGGAATATAAAGAAATCCCTTACCTGTCATGGAGTCAAGAGCATCATTATACTCTTGCTCTGTCTTAGGTTGGTGATGTCTCATACTCCTCTTACCCTTCATTGACTATCAGCCTCTGCAGAGGATTACACCATGGGCCTAGGTGGCGTAGCATGTAATTGTAGACCATGGATACTTCCAGCCATCTTTTTTAAGGAATGCATAAACACCCATAATAACACTGGGAGGATTATGCATCCAAGAATTAACCCTCCTCCGACAATTGCTACAGAAATGAGTAACCATGTAAATGAAGATGCAGATGGCAAAATTTTTCTAATTCAATAAAATCCTGTGCAGCCTGGGCTGCATCAAATTTTAGGGGCTCTGCATTTTGGAGATCCATAATTTCTTTATGAAGCCTTATTAAATCCAAATACACATTTGCACTGTGCCAAACCCCTTGTAAATGTTTTCTAATCCTATCCCACTCATAACCTGTATCATTATACATCTTACTAGTAACACAGATCCATTGATAATCAGCATGACATTTTAGCTTGCTTCTAATTTTGAGCCCCTGTATTTTGTTTTCTAAGTATGTGACAATAGAATATAGGGCATCTATTTTTTGTTCCATCTTAAGATCTATATCCTCTTGTGTCTTTAAGGCCATAGTAACATTTTTTGGCAGCTCATTAACATAATGTGCATTTTGTATAGACTGAGAAATGGCAACAGCGGCAGTAACAGCAGTGGCTATAAGAGATATAAGTGTAACTACTCCAGCAATAATTAACCCTATTACTCTTTTGTCTACTTAGAGCCTTATTAATTTTTTCCAACACCTGTAATCCTTGATCTGCATACCATGCCACCGTAACATTGACTGGCATCATAACAAATGCTGGCTGTTGCAAAACCATTACCTGATTCTCTGTCCGGGTAACACAATTACTTATTTGACAATCAGAACAAGTAACATTATAATAACCATTACCATTTTGAATATTAACATTTCCCACAAGCAATACGTAAGGGCGCATGACACAAGCAGTGGCATTTCCTTTGGGATGATAAGAATTCTCAGGTTGGGCTTTAACCTCATCCAAAGTTGCAGCCAATTTCCAAATATATGTTTGGGCATATCCTTTATCACTCCATCATAACCCTGCAGAGAGTGCCGTTTCGCTTAATGGTGGGGGACTAGGAGAAGGGGAATTATACACCTGGGCAGAGGCATAATCTCGAGATTCAGACCAGTCCAAGACAAAAGTATCAAATCCAGTAATATTATATCTCACAGGAGCGTCCGCCACACATCTCTTCCATGGAATAGTCTTATTAGAGCATTCTTTCCTCCCACAAGGTGGAAAAGTCTGAGGCACTACACCAGTAGTCTCCATACCCACAGGTAGATGTAAACGGACTCCAGTGATCCTGCTTTTGCATTGGTCTACCTGCCTTCCTACCAAGGTGCGAGCACTCAGTCTTATACACCCGGTCTTGTTGATTTTGGAGAAACATATGGGGGTTCCGGTTCCTGATCCCGTATAGTTAAACGATCGGACCTTGTTCTTGTCAGGGGCCACTGGCTCATCCAACAGCCTGGTATTATTCACCCATACCATTATTTCTCCATTCTCCCAGCTCATTGGATGTACACCAGGTGGATCAGGTAGGTAAGTCCAATAAAGTTCTCCATTAAACATCATCATTAGATTCATCAGCAGGACAGTTATTAGAATCATCCTGAGGGGCGGATGAACTTCCCGCAAAATGGACCAATCTTTCAGGCAGCCACCGGGCACCTTCAGCGTCCTGTGGAAAAACACAAACATGCCCTCGACCCCATATTAGTACCGGATCGGGACCATTCCATACACCCATGAGGGGATCTTTCCACCTCACTTGAGCATATGATGATTTGGTCTCTGGATGCCATAATCTTTCCACTGCAGTCAACACTTGAGCATCCACAATCAAAAAATTTAAGACAAATAATGCATGATTTAGATAATTTTGTGGGGATAGGGAATATAACTCCCCCTTCTTTACCTTATTTAATTGAAAGTAGCTATTGTCTTATATAGTTACGCTTTTCTAATGGATGTTCAAGACCAAGTTACAGTGAGACCTATATTAAATAAAATCAATCTCTTGTTATCTAACAAGGTCAATTAAGTCTCCACAGGCACTGTCTTGGAACCACGCATAGAGCCTCTTAGCTCCTCTGTCAGTGTCAGCTACCAGGATATGTCACGGCCTTGCTTGACCATGTTACTTTCTGTGAAAGCATGGGAGATTTTATTTTTCCAGGTGACATTCCTTTGGCACACTTTTTGTTGGATCTTTATTGTTTTGGTATTTAGCAACCTCCCTGCTCAAGAGGTTGGGTGACTCACCAAAAATGCAGGATCTCGGAGAAGGTTCCCTCATGTCCTGGATCTTTCTGTTATTGTTGTTGACCTTGGAGGGCCAGGGCCAAAATATTGGCTG
>NW_004624935.1:1247309-1260610 GCF_000247695.1 Heterocephalus glaber | reverse complement strand
TGTTTATATTTGTTGAGTTCTAAAAATGTTACTGTGATATGTCTACATTGGTCATCTTCAAAAGATTAATTTCTGTGACATAAACAAAAGACTGTTATTAGAAAGATACCTTTGGTACCAAACTACATTGGAGAACATAAGGTTTTATATAACTGTGATATTTGTTACTTCTCCTTTTCTGATGTACAAAATGTATTCATGCCCTCTAATTGTATGCATCTTCCACACAGTGTTTATGATAATAACCTTTTGATTCAGATATTTGCCTTTCTCTTACACTCCAGCCATCTAAGAACACTTGTAGGCTGATTTATTTTCCTTAGATGACATCCTTAAAAAAGATAGCTACTTAGAGATCCAACCACAAGAACAACCATAATTGGCAATAATAAGTCTTTTAACTATATTTTTATTCCAAAATGCTTAATATCCAGGTAAAATTATAATAGTTGAGTTCACTCTCTTCTTACAATGCTAATGTTATTGATCTTCTCTTCTGGGTGTTCAACAAGTAAAGTTTAGAGACCAAAACTAAAAAGGTATCTGGGCTAGAAGACAGCCAATATTTTGGCCCTGGCCCTCCAAGGTCAACAACAATAACAAACAGATCCAGCACATGAGAAAACCTTCTCCAAGATCCTGAATCTTTGGTGAGTCTCCCAACCTCCTGAGTACAGAGGTTGCTGAACACCAAAACGTAAAGATAGAACAAAAAGTGTGCCAAAGGAATGTCACATGGAGGAAAAAATCTCTCATGTTTTCACAGAAAGCAACATGGTCAAGCAAGGCCATGACATATCCTGATGACTGACACTGAGAGAGGAGCAGAGAGGCTCTATGCATGGTTTCAAGACAGTGCCTATGGAGACTTAATTGACCTTGTTAGATAGAAAGAGGTTAATTTTATTTAATATGTCTCACCATAATGTGGTTTTAAACCCCCAGTAGAAAAGTATAACAAGATAATATTTATTTGAGTTCAACAAAAGTTTTAAGGTTTTTAGCCAACATTTAAAATTTTTATTAATTTTTAATTATTTTACAGCCCCAATTAAGAGAAATCATGCTTATTATAGACACCTAAGCCAGTCAAACACACTGTAGAGCTTCACAATATATAGGGCCAAGCCATTTTTGGGTGTGCTCACTTTTCCTAAAAACTCCTTGGCATAAAATAAAACAGAAAAGGAGATATGTTGGGAAAAATGCTACATAATTTTAGGGGAAAATACTAGTTCTCCTGTCTACAGGCCAGCTATGGCATTTGGAGACATAATGATATTTTGTCCCCTGGGCACAACTGAGACCTCAATGATCTGGTGATGCTGGGATGCTCCAGGACAAGATTACACTAGCTGAAGACACCTGGGAGGAACAAAATCTTCATCTACTCAGTTCCTAATTGTTCTTGGATTGCTACACCTTGTTTGTCCCAATGTACTGAACTCTCCATCCTGAATCATTTGTTATATTTGTTTCTCCTAATGTACTGAAAGAAAGGTGCAGCAAGCTCTGGGCCTTTCATCTTTGCTGCCCAGAGCATTACTGATCAGACCCAAAGGTCAGCTTCTACTAAAAGTCTCATTTTTCTACCTTTCCTGTACTTCGTCTTGTGATGCCATGGCTCGCAGGAGACTAGGACTCTGCAGAGGTTCTAGTAACATCCCATTTCCCTGTTCCCTACAACCACTCATTGGAGTCAGCTAACTATGAATTGAAACCTCTAAAACTGTGAATTAAATAAACCTTTCATGCTTTAGCTTTGGGTGTTGGATATTTTGTCTCAACAAGGAGAAAGAAATAATTAAGACAGAACCTTAGCATTGTTTTAATTTTCATCGCTCTAATGGCCAAAGTTATTGAGTACTTTTTTTTCATATATTTGTTGGCCACTTGTAATTCTTCCCTATGAAATGTCTGTTCATTTCACTTGCCCATTTCTCTTTTATTTTTCTTAAATTCTTTTATTGGTACATTTCAGGTATACAATACATTTACATTTATCTTTGGGTGCTTGTACCTGTACGTGATGTATCTTGGTTCTCATTTTTTCCCCATTACCTGTGTCACTTGCCCATTTCTTGACTTTGTCTTAAATTTTAGGTAGATACATTTTTGAAAATTTTATATGTTCTAGATATTAGTGCTCTCTCTGAGGAGCAGCTTGGAAAAATGCCCATTCTGTAGGGTTTCTCTTCACTCTACTTCTTTTGATGTACAGAACCTTTTCAGTGTGATATCCCATCTGTTGATTCTTACTTTTATTTCTTGTGTAATCACATTTCTATATAGAAAATCATTTTGTACACCTAGCTTTAATTGTTTTACTTGTTTTATATTCCAATAGGTTTAATATTTCTGTTTTAATATTTACATCTTTGTTTCATTTTTATTTTAATTTGTTACATGGTGAGAGATGGGTTATTTAAATCTTATGAAAACAGTTATCCAGTTTTCTGAACACCATTTGTTGAGTGATTTTTTTCTCCAACATATGCTTTGGGCTTCTTTATCAAAGATCAATTAGCTGAATGTATCTGGGGATGTTTCTGTAAACTCTATTCTGTTCCTTTGATCCCTGTATCTGTTTTGCTCTAGTACCATGTGATTTTAAACACTATTGTTTATAATACAGTACCAAGTCAGTATATGGATCTTCTTATCATGAATATGCATAATTACAAGTGAGAGGCATAAGTTTCTGAAAGTATCATTTTCAGGCCCAGGATTCAATTCAAGACAGAGGTGTCTTCAGGGTTTTTCATAGAGAGATCTCCTACCAGTGGACCAAACAGTGGGCACACAGCTTTCTGCTTAAGAGATCTTGTTGGATATGATGCTGGCATGTCCTGCAGCCACTTGGCATGGTATTCATCATTGCATTACTGTAAAAATTAATTGAGCTAATTAACTAAAGAGAGAGGAATTTATTTTGCTTTTATCTCTTTGTGGGTGGCTGGTCACATTGCAATTAGTGTTGCAATGTGGGAGAGTATTTTGATGAGGAGCAGGTGACAGACCAATGCTGTTCAGTTCATGGTATCTGGGAAAAGAGGAGGGATGATTTTGTTTCCCACTGTATCCTTCCTTTTCTAACTTCCTCCTACTTAGCTCAACTTGTTAGAAGTATCAGGACCACTCAAGGATCAGAAACTGGGGAATAAATTTTTAACACATGGCCTTTAGGGACATTTCAGATCCAAACTAGAGCATCCAGGAACTGTGAGGAAAACAGTGGTAAAAAGAAGTTACCTTACATACAGCTCAGTGAAGCCCTAGCTCCAGAGACTCTTCACTCATGTAAAAATCATTTTGTCTATGTCTTGTATTCTGAATAACTACTTTGAAGATAATAATATATACTGCACTAACTATAGCTGTTCCCTTAATTTGTTATGTTTTATTTTTAATAAAATAAAAAACAACTCTCCTCAAAACTAGTTGTGTGAACCAATTAAATAATGAAGCAGAACATAAGAAATGTTTAAATGAGTTCAGAAGGGGATTAATGCCTGGAGAAACTCTCATCAGTTATGTAATCATGGAAAAAGTTCAGTTCAATACCTTCATGTGGGATGAAATACACATGGCTCTATGTATGGAATATCCAGAAGCTCTTCTCCAGATATTAACATATCCTTCCTTGTTTGCAAGCCTGTTCTAGCCAACTGCTCCAAAATTCCTTTCCCTGAAGCTGATCTTAAATATTTGCTAAAAATGAGGTTTAAATTCACATGTTTCTTCTAAGCCATCAAAGCAACAAAATAGAATTTAGAGATTGAATTCATCTGTAAAACATCACAGAATTGGATGAATCAAAAAGAAGCTTAATGTACAAGTTGAAATTTAATTAGACATATTATTATACAGTCATTTTGGAAAAGCTGGGTGGGATAAGAGTTGGGTTTTCTGGCTCACCTATATTCTTCTCACTTCTTCATGTTCTAGAAATCCTATCTCAAAGACAAGGACACAAGCATGTAAGAGGCTTCTCAGTAATGAAATGCCTCAGAGCTTTCTTCATTTCTTTGTTCCTCAAAGTATATAGATAAAGGGATTCATCATTTGAGGGATCACAACATACATGACTGAAGCCACTGCATTCTTAGTGGAAGACTTGGTAAAGTCAGAGCTCAAGTACACCCCAAACCCTGTCCCCTCGAATAAGAAAACAACAGAGAGGTGAGACACATAGGTGGAAAAACCTTATACCTTTCTCTCCACTGATGATATTCTCAAATTAGAGAAGAAAATTTTAGTATAAGAGAAAGTGAATCCAACATTGGGAACACTAAAAAATGTTTCCTGCTGAATATATCAGAAGAATGTTTATAAAATTATCAGAACAAACAAGCTTGATGACCTGAGCAAGTTCATAGAAGTGTGGGATTTCCACATTTGTGCAGGACAGCCACAGCACCATCAGACTGTGGAGCAGGGATGCACTCTGCTAAGCATCCAAAAGAGAAGAACCAGCAGGACACAGAGGTCAGAGTTCAGAATGACCTGGTAACTTAGGGGCTGACAAATGGCCACATAGCGGTCATAAGCCATCACTGCAAAAAGACAACTTTCTACACCTCGTAAACTCAATGCAAAGGTGATCTGAGTGAAGCAGCCTGTGTGAGTAATGCTCTGATCCTATGCTTGGATGTTCCCCAGCATCTTTGGGATGGTGGTTGTGCTTATACAAATATCGGTGAAGGACAAGCTGGAGTGGAAGAAGTACATGAGTGTGTGGAGTTTGGAGTCAGAGCTGAATGGCAGGATGATGAGCAGGTTTTCCAGCATGGTTAACAGACATAGGGCAAAAAACAGGGTGAAGCTGAGGGGTTGCAGAACTGCATCATCTGTCAGCCCCACAAGAATAAATTCTGAAAAAAACTGCATAGTTTTGGAATTTTATATCGTTGATGAATATATGGAAAAGATAGGCTACAAATAAAGTAAAACAAAAGATTTTTGAGTAACCAATCTTATCTCTTGTGGAGATAAAAATAGTAATCGATACCATTATGAATGTCTCTTATACATCATATACAAATGAGGACAACCACTGTATGTTTGCAGGCACTCTAGATAAAGTTCATTTGGGTGGAGAGATTGTAGTGTAATTGGCTCAGAGCCTAGTTCTCTGGAAATGAATCAGTATTAGTGATAACACAGAGACAAACCAGATATAGTGTGAAGTAAAAATCAATTAATACCAAAAATTATGCCATCCTGGCAATGGGATCAGTATCAGAAATAGGGCCGGGGATTTAGCTCAGTGGTTTTACCGCTTGCTGTGCAAGCACAAGGACCCAAGTTCGATCCCCAGTATCAAAAACAAACAAATAATACCAGAAATAATAATAGAATCATTTCAGACTGGTTACTGACATACTACAAAAAAACAATAGAAGCTACCACTGCACCACCTTAACCATAGAAAACAGATCTATAATTATAATTTGGACAAAAAGATAAACCAAATATTTACATAGAGTAAATATCTACGAATGCAACCACTATACCATCATTAACATCAGAAATGAATTCAACAATAATTTCATTTGGTTAGCTATATATATAAAGATTGATAAAGTTTAATGTATGCTAAATATATAAAGACTAATAAAGGTAGGAAAAATGGAGTGGGTGGGGGATGAGAAAATGCAAGAAGTGAAATGTGAAAAATGAAGAAATGGAAGAGAAGGAAGGTTGAAAAGTGAATTAAAATTTCTTACTTCAGAATGAAAGAAAATTAATAGAATTAGATAAAATAAGAGAAAACAATGGGAAAAAAGAAAAATCAAGAGAAAAACACAGGGCTGGGGATGTAGCTCATTGGTGCAGCACCTGCCTAGCAAGTGCAAGGACCTGAGTTCAATTCCTGGCACAAAAAATGTGGAAAAAAAAGAAAAACCCAAAACCCAAGAAACAAATAAAAGGCCCTGAAAAAAAATTCCTCTGTTTTTGAAGGAGCATTTTCTTTCCAGGTCTGCAGCATTGGAATTCCTACTATCTGGGTTGGATAATGGGTGAATGCAAAGAGCTATATTGTTTCCACACTCAGGTTTTGTGTGTGCCTGCCTTTCCCAGTGGGTGTTGCTGGTCAATGTTCCACCTTAGGGCTACAGTCACCACAGCAGCTCTAGTTTCCATGTTCCCCTGTGTGGCCCAAATCCTGGCTTTCTCTGCTGAGCTCTAGGGCCTCTGGGTTTGATTTGCACCCCCTGCACTCCTCTAGTGGCCACTCTGTCCATACACCTCAGGGTGTGGCAATGATGCAAGCCAATCTATACCCGTCTTCATGTTGATAGGTGAGGAAAGCAACCACCACTAACTTATCTTATAGGAAGTGATGCTGTGGTTCAGGAAGACCTGTGGGATCAATGATAACATTTCCAGACCCAGCCCCCTCTGAAAACCTGACATGTTTGGCCTGGCTACTCACCACCTATGGAAGGACATCTATGTCTTTCTTGACCTGGGTGTAAAATTCTTGGGGGAAGGGGGCTTATGCCTAACTTGTGACCTCTCCATGACTGTCCCTTTTGACTATCTACCACCCTGCTACTCTGGTAGACTGATGCCAGTAACTCTCAAGAATAAGTTCTGGAGTTGTTCTGTAGCTCAGTCTTAAACAGTTAAGGATTTCCCAAAATAGCTCCTAGTGAAACACTATAGAATGTGGTGGGCACTGCACTAGATTACTTCTACAGATCTAGCCTGCTTTCACAGTAAAACCTCATACATTTTCTTCTATATCTCTAGCCTGCCTTCAGAGTAAAACCTCATACAGTTTTTGCAATCCATACTAGCTGTGACCTTTACTTGCAGCTAGCTCTGCTGGCCATTGTCTCAAAGTTTGTGGCACTCTCTGGACTTACCCTAGTTCATCAGAGACTTGTTCCCCTACTCTGGAACTAGGATTAGCATTCCATACTATTTCTCTACATTTTGCTCCAATGATCTAATGCTTTCTTTTCAGCAAGTTGTTTTCCAGATATGTCAGCTCCAGGTCTTAGGGACAGGGTATTTTGCTTCTGGTCTCTATTTTACCAATTTTAATCCTCCAAACAGATTCTCTTGATCGCAGCTCCCTTCCCTTCTCAATAATCACCCATCCCTCTGTGCTCACTTTCTGCAGGCTCCAGCTGCTCTTCATATGTCTTGTCCTCTAGCTAAAGCAGGTCTTGCCATCTCTTTGCCTAGGCCTCTTCTATCCTTTGCAAAGCCATCAATTTTCAACCTGTGATCTTGACAAAGCGTGGGCCTCAGCACCCTCAGCACCCTTAAGCTGGGCTTGCAAGAGTCTATGCTTATGTCAAAGGTGGGTTATGGACAGGATTTGTGCTGGCAGAAGATACACCAGTGTTTGGGAAATCAGTAAAAACATCCCTGCTTTGACGGACCACTACTTTACCTTCTTTTCTCAAATCTCACCAGATGCAGTGTGTGGCTCACCATGAGCAAGCTCTTTGTTGTCTAGGGCCTACAGCACTTGGCAACATTAGAGTTGGGATGGGGAATCTTTCTTGCCCAGAACAAATGTTGGGCAGTGGACAGGCTATCACATCAACTCAGAACTCCCTGGTGTTTGGGAGAATGATGAGAGATTTACCTGATCTGTTGCTGCAGGAACTGCCTCCCTCACCCTGTCTTACTGATTCTAAGACAGCTCCCCACACATGAGCTCTGTGGTCCAGGGGGCTCTGTGCTGCCTTTTCTGGGATTTGGGGAATTTTCTTCTGGCGCAATACTATAGGCAATAAGGATGATATCATGCAAGCACAGAACACCCTTCTGTTTAGGAGATCAGTGAGGATTGTCTACTTTGGCACTGCCAGAATGCCTTTTCTTACTTCTATGTCCATGGCTATACTTGGTGCCTCCCTAGGGGATGGTTCTCCCAGGTGTCAGTTCAGGAATCCTAGTCAGTACTATGTTTTTTTCTAAGTAGGTATTATCAGGGGATCATTTGTGGTTGTTTAATCTCTGTCCTCAAATTTATTTTCTGGCTTTGAGTTTCTTAGATGCCATAATTGGCAAATATCTCATCAGTGATTTCCCTCTCCCAGTGGGGAGAGATAGTAGGTTTGGAGCCTATCCCAAGAGCCTGACTTC
Source organism: Heterocephalus glaber (assembly GCF_000247695.1). The sequence continues at coordinate 1,252,498 of NW_004624935.1, read as the reverse complement.
TGCTCCTTCCCTCAGGACATTAGAACCCCTCCCAAGATCCCACTTTCACTGGTTCTGGGGTGCAAGGGGTATGGCAGGTTAAAGGCATCTTCCTTCCCTTTCTAATCCTCCCAAGGTTGGATTTCATCTGATGGATTTCTCTTTAAGTTTGATCCTCTGTATCTGGCTATATTTGCATCATTTTTCTTTGATTGCCTGTATTTTCAAGTGAGTCTTTACCAAGGTTCTCTCAAATAACTCTGACCCTAGTCAGCCATGGTGGATCCCTTCCCATTTCTATTTCCTTTGAGAAGTTTCTTCTTTTTACTGAACTATTTGTTTGTGAGAAATTTAACATTTTTGAATTTTCTATATATTTTAGATATTGATTCTTTATCAGAAGCATAGGTAGAAGAGATTTTTCTTCCATTAAGTGGCTTGTCTCTTCACTCTGTTCTTGGCTTTGGTATGCAGATGATTTTAATTTGATGTAAGCTTATTTGTCAATTCTTGATATTATTTGTTTTGCTTCTGGAGTCCTATCCAGGAAGGCTTTGTCTGTGTGTAAGTTACTTTTCTCTCATTGCTAAGACAAAATACTCAAGACCCAAAGTTAAAGGAGAAAGGGTTTATTTGTCTTATAGTTCATAGACATTTTCAGTCCAAGGCAGGATGGCTTGGCAGAGGAGAAAATTTTACCTCAGGCAGAAGGTAGTAAAACAACAAGGGGCCTTAACAACATCCTTCTGACCTTTAATCTCATCTAGACTACCAGGACTAGGTTGGTATCCAACCAATCACATCTGTGGTTTAATCATCACAGACCCTTAATCCCAGCACCACACACTCTAGATTCAGCACCTCAGAAAAAGTTCCACCTACAACTGCATGAAGCTTTGGGGGAACATCTAGACTCAAGCCATAACAGTCTGTTCCTATGGTTTCAAGTATTTTTTTTTCTTTTTTTGTTTCTAATCTTGTTTAGTTCAAAGTAATTTTATTTATTTAACAGTGAAAATATAATCTAAGTATAAAGTGATTTTGTCACAATCTTTCCCCCTGAAAATATTGTCTCTTTAATCCACTGACTTCTGGGATTGGTATTGTGGAGAATTCTGATTGTAATTTCTGATTTGTTGAAAAATAATGTCCGTGTGTGCACGTTGTAGAGTTTTCCTCTCCACCTTTTTAATCACAGTGTTTTCCAGCCAATGTCTAAGAGCACACCTCTTTCCCTCCGATTTCCCTGTGCTTCAGACTTACAGCATGTTGTCCCCTCCTCTTCAAGGGGGATGTCTTGCCACCCCTCTCTTGGGTTGGTGCAAACCCTGCATAGACCACTTGTTTTCTACCCACACACACTGATAGAAAAAACAAACTTTTACATTTCCATTTGAGGGAAACATTTACAGCTTCTCCTTGGAAAATTCAAACTGCCAGCTTGGCTCTCTTGGCTTTAGGACCATTAATAAGTGAAATAAGGGTTCTGTCACTCAGAGTGATGACACTGTGAGAGTTCCTCTGCTCATGCTGTTCCTTGACTGAGGCACAGTTGGTGAGTGCAGGTGGGATGGCTCGTGTCCAGTGCTAGAACAGGACAGCAAATGTCCCATCACACACACACACACACACACACACACACGTACAATCACAGCTTGGGACTGGTTTATGTGAAGGGTTTACATTGGATGTTTCCGGATCATGGCTGACCACAGTAGCTGAAACCAGAGGCAAGCAAAGCCACACATGGGGACTGCTCTTACTTCAAATCACATCTGTAATGACTGTAACTGGCATATGGCACAGTCACACTTGTCCAGATTGTCCTCTGTCACTTTTGTTGCTCCTCAAAATGATACAATGTAAATTAGCAGGAAATGTAGTCAGTCTGCCTTGCCCCTGTGTCTCAGCACTGGCATAGACTTCCAGCCATCTGGAAGGCAGTGTGGTTGCAGGAGGGGTCTTGGAGATCAGGTTCCCAGGAGCCCTGTCCCACTGCAGAGTGGCAGCACACCTGAAACATCACCGACTCTGGCTCTGCCCCATTCAGTCCCTATGACTTCATCTGGCCTGATACCTCCTCGTGGGTGCTGTCTGGCCACTGTCCTCTTGCTTATGAGCTCTGCTCCTTAAACAGCAGATGTGGACTTGGCTTCAGGACTTAGTAAGAGTGGCACACTGCCCCTGGATGCTCTGATTTATGATCCGCTCTTGACTGACTTCTGATCTCTCAAGATTAACATCAGCGCCCCTGCTCAGAGCAGCCTCCTGCACCCACCTGATTACACACTCCACACCAGTGGGTTTCCTCAGACTTCCTGTCCCCCCAGATGCAGGGAATACATGATTGATGCCCTGGCCAAAACCTTAACTGCCCGCACTTCCTGAATCACTGAATGTTGCTCTAATTAAAGAGCAGCTTTAAAAATGAAATCCTTTGGGCTTAAAGTTTAAAATTATGTACACATATTTTGTAATTGCATAGTCTCAATTCCAAACTACAGTCATTAGTTATGTTTTATCTCACAAACATTACATTTACTTTTGTAATTGTCTCTTCTTATACAAACTAATGCTACATTGTACTTAATATTTTGGGATTTTTTTTTACATGAGATCAATACCAGGACCACTTATTTGAATGGTAGCTGCAAGTCCTTCGAAAAATTATATTTGGATCTTTAATAATAATTCAACAAAACACCACTCCATATCTACTACTCTATATTGTTTATATCAAATTTAAAGGATATCCTTTGTGAATTTAAATATATATGTTTTTGTTGTCAGATGTGTTCATGTATGTGTGTCCTAATGTACTTCCTTGAAGATATCTTGCTTCCAAGAATTTTATGGCATGGGTTTTAGCTCAGTGGTTCTGCTGCCTGCCTTGCAAGCACAAGGATCTGAGCTCAATCCCCAGTACCAAAAAAAAAAAGAATTTTTTGGCAAACCAGTTCAAACAAGCAAATGGTAAGTAAACCATTTTCAGAATCAATTAATGTGAAGGACCATTCCCATAAGACAAATATACATATGCAAAATACAGAACCAGAGCCATTACAGGCCCTGTGGGGAGGGGTTGGATGAGCCCTTCTGGAAGGTCATATATGTGGATGCTTATGTCTCTTAAAGTGGTACAGGATTTGCATATATCACACACGCATTACCCTATGTAATTAAAATCATCTGAAGATCTCTAATAGTATCTATACAATGTAAACACCACAAAAAGAATTGTTACATTGAATTTATTATTTAAGGGTGCAGATGGCTGACTGTAAATTCACTGGGCTTGAAGAATCCACCAAGTTCATTTATTAACCTACATTAAGAACATTGGCCGTAGGAAATTTTATCTTATTTTATCCTCAAGTAATTTCATTTGCATTGTTTTATTTGTAAGTAGTCTACATGTCTTTGAGAGAGAACAAAGGATCTGGCTTGAATTCAAGTAAGCAATTTCAACTTTTCATGATTTCGTCTCCTGAAAGATGTGGGAAAAGCTTGGAAATAAGGCTGAGAATCCAGATCAATTATTTTCCAACTTTATTCATTTCCATAGTCATAACATACAGTTGCCTCCCAAAGTGAAAGATTAGATGCAGACCACTAGATGGTCTCCTTTATGTGCTATCATTTCCATTCTAATATTTAATACTCCATATTAATTTTTTTGAGTTAACATGCTATGTTTTACCTCAAAGCGGCCAGTGAATTAGACTCAGGAGCACAGTGACAAATATGATGTCTATATTATTTTCAACACTGATACAATGAGTCTAGGGAGTGTTCTTCTGATACCAGCATCTGTCCCTGCCATGGTGAAACAGTGGATTTGGGTACCAATCTGTGCTGCTTGGTGCTGAGCGATCTCATTCTCTGGACTCTGAGTGAAGGCCTGTTGCATTCTCCCAGCTGGACTGAATCGAATCAGAATTCTGATGCTTTAATATATGCCATCCTTCAAGCTCAGACAGACTCACAAATGACATTTACTTATTTTATGCATTTACAAGTACTAATCTTTCAAAGAAAATACATTCCTAACCTAATAAAATACTGCAATCAAAACCTTTATTTTTCTCATTAGACTGAAATAATAAACCAAATTAACAAGAAAAATGGCAAGAAAAATATGTAGCATGAAACATTCTTTCTCAGAAGAGAATGTGAAGAATATTACTAAAGTATGCACCCTAATGTAACTGAAGGCAGAAAGTCAATGCATTTACCTTTGAGTGAGAGAGGCATTCACTGCCCTCTCACCCTCTGCTTAGGGCTGAGGCAAGGAAGACTGGCCCCATGAAGGTGAGCTTCTGGCTTTGTACAGAAAAAAAGCAGAAGATGCTCTGGTAGGAAACTTAGATCATTGCTCACTCCAGTCGTTCCTGTTCCCTGGTGTATTTGGAACACATTAATATTTCTATTTTTCTTTCCCAGAGTAAAAAAGATGTTCTAAATAAAGTAGTTTGAATTATTATTAAGCCAAAAATAGAGATGGAATATTGAAATCCTAATTCATTAGTGAACACAGAACACACATCTTCTTTGGGAGGGGATCTGCATCATTTGCATATTGTATTTAGCCAGCAACAAATTTTAATTTTTAATTAGGAGACATTAAAATATAATTAGCACCAAATAACAGAATGACAAAGCTACAAAAATTTATACAAGTTAAAGGAAGTAGCATATTTTAGTCATAGGAAAAAGGTTTCTTCCATGAATGCAGGGACCAAGGGGTCAGTTTCTGTCCCACATTCACCATGAGACAGAATTTCTAGAAGGGACTTTGCTGTATAGCAACAGAATGATGATAACACAGGTGTAGCTATCAAAACCAGTGTGTTCTCAAGGTGGGAGGCTCCCAACTTCGGTGAACATCATACATAAAGGAACATAGCAAATTCCAACGTAGCATACAGAAAACAAAATTAATTCATTTGTCAGAAACAGATATGGTTTTGAATATCCATTTCCCAGGAGGAAGCAGAGGACAGCAGGGACCATCTGAAGCTGTCAAACCTGCAGAGATGAAAGGATCCACTACAAAATTCACATGATACATGGATCATAAATGAAAAACAAGCAACTTATCAAAAGAAGTAGGCTGGTGGCCCAACATAGTGATATTCATATGTGTATATTACTATACAGAATGATAAAAATCAGCTTGCATGTGGCTCATAGTCTATCTACTTTGAAGT
>NW_004624935.1:1208502-1223081 GCF_000247695.1 Heterocephalus glaber | reverse complement strand
AGGGATGATTAAGCATCTTCTGTGCAACTCAGGACCTTGGTAGGGCATGCACAGACCTGCCTGTCTGCAGAGGGATGATTAGGCATCTTCTGTGCAACTCAGGACCTCGGTAGGGCATGCACAGACCTGCCTGTCTGCAGTGGGCTGATTCGGCGTGTATTCCGCAGGACTGGGGACCTCGGTAGGGTGTTGAAACATTTTGTATTTTGTATTTAAGGATACTAGTCTCATACCATTCTAGACCTGGCCAAGGGAAATAAGAAACCCGTCAGGCAGCCCAAGAATCCTGCCTATGTATTGAGTGCATCAATACTGAGCACTGACTATCATTTAAGAATTTTTTTAAAGCAAAACATCTTCATGTTTGCTTTTATCATTTTGCAGAATACAGAATGATTTGGGAAATTCCGGACATTCACTTCTGAGTAATGTCTATCTTGGTGAGGATCAGAGAAAGGTAGAACAGCAGCCTGAGAGGACAAAACCTTGGAAGAAACCTCAGCGGGTGCAGCATCACCTGTGCCCAGAGCTGCTCCACCAGTCAGGTGGGGAACAAGGTCGATGCCTGGACATCTTACCTGAGCGAGGTCAGCCTGCAGCCAGAGAATAGCGGGCTAATACTGGTGTTCTTCATCAGAGGCCTAAGCTGGGGAGGATGGAGGGGGAGGTGAGTGAGAAGGTTGAGTAGCTATGGAAATAGGAGGAGTGGGCTGCAAACACCTCTGTGCTCTCACCAGGTGCTGCAAGATCACCTTGATTATGTTGAACCTGAGGGATCCGGGACAGTCCATATCTGGCATGGACTGCAAGTTCTTGATGGTGAGGTTGATGGTAAAGGGCACCAGAGTAGGGCTCATGGCTGCAAAAAGAAAAGCAGAAAAGAGAAATTGTAGTGAAGCCTCCCAAGTTCTCTGTCAAGGGCATCTTCCAGGGAGACCCTGCCCTCCCACAGGGAGTCCGCTTCTCCACCAGAGGGCGCCAGCGAGCTGGACTGGAGATCCTGGGAAGATGGGAACCACATTTAGAGTCCTATGCCACCAGGGTATCCCACATGCTTGCTCAGAATTGGAGTCAGGAGAAGTAAATGCAAGGTTAAAACTGGGGAAAATACACACGATTGCCATTCACTTATTTTAAAAACTAAGCAGGAGAAATTAATATTAATGATAAATAAAAATTTTCATGCCTCCTTCCCTATAATGATAGGAAGCTCTGAGCGAAAGCCTATTAAACAATACTACCTAAGTGCAGAATAAGGTTTTGGGTGCATATTCAGTGATTTGTCATGTCAAGTGTTCTATTTCACTTGTTATCACCATTGTCATCACTGTCCCCACCATTTCATGACCACGTCGTTATCAGCACCATTGTCATCACCATCACCATCATCACGAAGAGAACCATCCCAGCAGCAGCAGCAGCATCACAGGCACTGTCATCATAACCACAGCATTATGAGCTCTCTGAGGACAGAGATGAGCTCCTCTCCCTGATGGATCCCTGGACCTAGCTCAGGTGAAACCAGGATTCAGTTGAGGTGGTGGCCTGATTCCTTATGCGTAGCTTTGCTGTGAGCTTTCCATCTCTGAGTGAGCCACGTGAGAGGTATTTGTAGGATCAGGCCTGTTTCTCACAGAAGTGCCAGGCACTGGTACTTACCTGTGGGGATGGAGGTGGAGAAAGGATCCCTGCAGGTTCCCAGGTCCAGTGTGGAGGTCCCAGGAGCTGAGGAGAAGCTCTTATGAGTGAAAGCTCCAAGGCATTCTCTGGGATGACATCAGCAGGAGAGATTCCTTATGGGCCTTGCTGCACATGGGGCTGAGATGGGACTGCTCTGAAGCTGGGGAGGCATGGAGGGTAAGTAACTTTTCCCCCACAGCCTTTGGTCCTTAAGAAGACATCATGGGGCATGAGAAGGGGTCAGCTCCTGCTCTGCCTGCTGTGGGGATATCAGTTGAATACTCACTGCTGGTGAGGAGTGCAGAGCCCCGATGCATGAATCCTGAAGTGAGGAGAGGACAGTGGGTTAGGATAAAGGGAGAAGTAGGTACCAGAGGGACAACATGGTGCAGGGGGAGGACATTCATAGAGCATGATCTGTAGAACTTTTTATCAGGATGCTCACTGCAGGGAAAAGGCTCTGAAGAGGAAGCTAATCCAATCATGAGGTCCCTAAGAGTCAGCACACAGAGAACACATAGCCAAGGCTTCAAGGGCCAGGTTGGCAAGGAGAGACAATCCAGAGAGGAGAGTCCACTCAGCATGGAGGAAGAGACCCGAGCCACATCCTGATGCTCACCATTGACTTGGAGACTCTCTCTAGGGTGTAGAGGTCCAGGAAGGTGACACTATGGGTCATCTTGCTCATCCCCATACAGCCACTCCAACCAGTCTGAAACCTTGAGTTCCAGGGCTATGTAACCAAATGGTGTCCGTTTTCATGGCTTCTCTATGCCTCTCAGTCCTGGTAAGCACCACACATGGTTGATCCAAGGATCTCTACATCAGTTTCTCTACATCTCTCTCTCTCTCTCTCTCTCTTTCTCTCTCTCTCTCTCTCTCTGCCATCCCTAATGAGGATCTTGGTAAACACTAGCTAATAAGGAACCTACTGTCTTCAGGGAAATCCACACATATTAAGAATTATCATGCCAGCCAGCCCTCACTGAGCTGGCAGAAGCCTCCTGAAGGCCTGGAGGCCCGGATGATACAATAATGTGGGTGCTCTCCTTCAGAGCCAGGGCTCACATGATGTCAGAGAAGTCCTCACATGGATTCTGATGGACACACAGAGGTTCTGCAGGCTGAATTGCAGTGGATGGCAGAGGCCTTAGGAAACTGATCAGAGCAATTGATCATAGCATCATGTGTGACACTTCCTCTTAGAGGTGGGGTTGTCAGAAACCTTAATTTGCCAAGTTAGATCTTGTGGCTCAGCCAGGTTAGGACATTACTACAGAAATGCAATGATGCCAAACAGGCTGAGAGAGATCCTTGTTTGGTGAGTGTGTCTTGTAACATGGCTGGTCCAACCTGAGGTCTAGATCCCTTCATGGCCCAGAACCTATCCCTTTCTAGAGGACAATGACCACCTACTCAGCCACGCATATATTATTGGACAATTCAGAGGCTCTTAAGAACCAGAAATATGGAGGGTGCCACCTAGAGCAACAGTTACCTGCAGTCCAAAACTCACTGCTCACAAGATGCTGAACTTTGTACATACAGTCACATATCTCAGACTAAAGGCAAACTTATGGGCTGACATTATTTAATTCTCACAATAAGCCTGCTTTATCGTATATGTAGCACAATTCAATATCATTGAATGTGTTCAATATGTAAATATATGAGATATGTTTCTTTTATTTTTTATATGTTACCACATTACCTTCAATAAAATTATATTCTATGTCATGCCATTCTACCTATACCTATTATTTATGTTTAAATATTTTATTAATTTTGTTCAGCTAGCTACCATATATATTTAGTAGATAATATGTGGTACATGCTAAAGCTCTATTGCCAAATGCTGTATATACATATACATCATGTATATAATTTACATATATAGCTCTATGTTTATATAGCCATATATGTTTCATGTGGTCATGTACTAAAACTATACGGCAGCATATGAGTATGTTTGTATATGTCTCCAGATAGATAACTATTATGTATACATGCATATATACATATATATCAATCATATGTCATACCTCTCAGGAGTCAGATAGGAACCCCCATATATACCTAAATCCTTTGATCCTTAAATCCCTAGTAAGAGATGAGGTAGTTTTTACACAACTGTGCACACTCTTCTGCACGTTAGACATCTCTAAGTTCCATGTAACATATAATTCAGTGACATGTTTTTAGCTCTCATCTTGTTTTGTTCAGGAAATAATAATGATAACATGGGAAGTCTGATGATCTGTTCTGGTATAATTCCTTTTTCTGAGTGATTTCAGTTATTACTTAGTTGAATCCACATTTCTGGATCCCACTGATAAACAGGGATGGGTATAGAATGAGGAATCAGGGAACAGGCAGCTGTAAGCTGGAGCCCAGAGTCATAATCACGGACCTCAGTAAAAGTCAAAGCTGTGACTCAAGCTTCGATTGCTCTGATCTCACTCAGGGTCTTAGTCCCTACATCCCCTCTCATCTCTTTCCTTGCAAGAAAACGAAGCTGGGGGTAGATGAATGCGACAAAATAGAAACCTTTGAGAGCAAGACCCCTGGAGATATATATATATATATACATATAATTTTCTCTCTTTTTTTTTTGAGACAGTCTCACTGTACTTCAGGCTGGACTTAACTCACTTTGTAGCCCAGTATGTTCTTGAACTCGTGGCAATCCTCATGCCTCAGCTTCCCAGTGCTGGGATAGATCTAGAGAGTCTGTTAGTGCCATGTAGGAGGTGAGAATGCAGGTTTGGAAACATGGACCCTCTTTTGCTCCAGGTGTCCTGCCACTTGGGCTGTGCATTTCATGAGGAGGGCCTCACCTGAGCAAAGCTATTCTGCAGCTGGCATAGAGAGCTCCCACACTGCTGCTCTTGAGCAAGGGTTAGAGCTGTGAGGAAACAGAGGAAATGAGGCAGAATCACTCAAAGAGCAGACAGGGCCTTAGGCACTGTGGAGAGGCACTGGGCAGGGGTTAGGTGTGTGGGCCTGGAGAGAGTGGATGTGGCTTGGGGTGAGATGAGTGTGGTGTGGGGTGATGAGGTTGGACCCGCACAGGGCTGAGGGTCATGGCAGGGCCTAAATAATGTGGGCAGGCCCAGAGTGGGTGGCGTGGCTTAGCCCCCATGGGCCGGGCTCTCACCAGTTTCTGCAGGACTCTCTCAGTGAAGTTAAACTTCTTGGACACAGGGTGATTCGTGTCCTCCTCGTACAGCAGGTTGAGGATGGTAAAGTTGATGGTGAATGGCACCAGGAGAGAGATGGCTGCTGCAGTGGGAGTGGGAGAGAGACAAGCACTGAGCCCATGCTAGCCGTGTGAGCCTGAGACTGGGTCACATCCTGTGTGTAACTTCAGTCACTGGGAGCCTCTTCCTCTAGGATAGACAGGTCCTCCTCAGGCAGGGAGCTCCTCTGTCAGCACTAACCAAACTGCATCGAGGGTAAGTATGGACAATTGCTCTGTAGAGGTAAATACACTGCCAAGCTGAAGGCAAATAGATCTGACCTTCTGGGGAACAAAATTCCCACATTCTCTTTTCTGAAGTTTTAACCCCAATTACTGTTCTCAAATCCACATATAGAGTGACTTTTTAAAATTTAAGAAACAAGTAAATTCCACTTCATTGTTCAGGCTCTGCTGTGATAGATTTAGACCCCTGCCCCCCCCAAAAAATTGCAATATATTGGCCTCATTGCTTTTAAGGGAGCAAGCAACCTCAATATCTGTCTCTCCCTCTTCCTCTTGATATCTGCTTTCTGTTTCCTGTCCTGTTCCCTTCTCTCCTATGTCCTTTCCTTCTTTTCTTTCCCCTCTTTTCTGAAAATGTTTCTTAGTCTCTCTTCTTTGTCTCCTTTCTTTCTTTTCTGGATCCCCTCAGTATTTCCCTTGGACTCTATATGTCTCTGTCTTTGTTTTTCTGTCCTCTTCTCTCTTCTTCACCCCAACACCTCTCCACTGTCTCTTGGCATCTCTGTGTATCTCTCAATATTTCTCTCCCTCTCCCTCTCCCTCTCCCTCTCTCTCCTCCTGGTCTATTTTCCCCCTGTCCTCCCTCTCCCTCCCCCTTCTTTCCATCTGCCATTACTTGTCTGATGGAGGCCAGGCCAAGGGGAAGCTGCCCTCCCTGTATTTTCTCTTGCCTCCCTCTCTGATCTCCTAGACACTTGAACCCTGCAGCGCTGGAGGCCTGGAGTCTGTGGAGGGTTTCCGGGCAGGCCTGGTGCTGGCTATTGCCAAGCAGCCATTACACTCACTAACGCTGATCAAATAGGGCTGCTCAGGGAGCCTGCAGCAGGGCAGAACCCTCCAGATACTTTCCTGCTGGGAGGCCAAGAAATCTGAGGAAATAAAAAGTAGTGAGGGCAGAGGCAGCAGGAGGAGGCTCAGAGGCGAGGAAGTTATTTTTATTCCCCCTCTTAAACATCACAGGGAAGCAAGAATGTGAGTTGTACAAAGTAGAGCCCGGAAGACAGTGATCTGGCTGTGTGACCAGGCTCTGGACTCTTGCTGAGCTGCTAAGAACTGAGTCAGCCTGTGCTGGTTTAAACCTGGTTTTCTAGATTCCAGCTCCTCAAGACCAGGCTGCCTCCATTGTATCTGACATTGGACCCCTGAACTTGGGAGGGTGGAGACTGGTGCAGAAGAGCTCCTGGTGGCTGCCCCTTTCCGTGATGGGCTCTCTGGTTTTGGTAAAAGCTTGAAGTGGGCTGTACATTTCCTTTCTCTGCTTGCCATCCATCCAGTAAACTTCTACTATCTAATATAAACTAGATTCTGTGGTAGAAACCAAGAATTAGATTATTATTACTATTAAAACAGCAACAAAAACAATGACTACTGAAATAATCCCTACTCTGGACCTCCTACTTATTTTACCATATAGAGCCTCTTCTCCTTCCCTTATCTTATGGAGGAAGAAACAGAAGGGCAGAGACTCCCCAGGTCCCTCAGCTGAGCTGGGATTTGAACCCATGCTGTCTGGCTCCAGTACTCTCCATAACCTTGGGCCTTGTCACCCTCATGCAACACACAGTGGAGTAGGGGGGAACACACAATTAACAAGCAAGGTAATTTCAGATATTTCAACACTCAACAGATTCTGGATCAGGGTATATTTCTTCCAGTATTTTCTTTTCTTTAGCACTACTTTATTGTTTCAGAGAAAAAATACATGGTACACATCTGCTACACACGTTTGACAGGAAGTGAGCAAAACCATGGTTCACATTTTAATGACTGCATTTCACTTAGATCTCACAAAGAAAAGGCCATTCTTTATCAGTGTCTTAGATACTGGAGAAATACTGTTATTGATTTAATTTCTCATGGTAAAGGATTTACTGTCCCCTGTCATATTGGATCAGTCATTGGGTTTATTTGGTACTATAGCAACACAGAAACAATGCCCCCACACACAGAGTCTTCAGCACCCCTACATTCATTCAAATTAAAAGTTTTGAGAAGAGTACCATTACTGTTTAAATTTTTAATCAAAAGTTCTTATATAAACCCATCAAATGCATGTATAGTCATAGCGCTCCTCTCCAAAGACTGCTGGTATGTCTCCTCAGTAGTGCTGGTGACACAATCTTCTACCCTACCAACCTTCCATCCCCAAACCCATTTTAATTTGTAGTTTGTAACAGTTTATTCTAGATTCATTGTTCATACAAATACCAGCCCTTGAATTTATCTTCTTGTAAGCTTGTCCAGTGACTTATAACATATTCTTTTATTATTTGGTTATTGAAATTCTTATTTTCTCCTCAGTGAAGAAACTGAAATGATGTTTAAACTTTTTGACCTTGTGACCAAGAATATTTTTCAAATGAAGACACACACATTTTTTTTTAAAAAAAGAATCCTGGTAGCGACTATTTTATGAATATGTGATTGTATTTTTTCCCCTCATGTCCAGAAACTCTTACTGAAAAGAATTCAGGCATACTCTTCCAAAACCACACCGTTCAGAGATTTTCTAACACAGGTTTACATTTGTACCAAAATGGGCAAGAGAATGAAGGCACAGCCTCACTTGATACCATCAATAAAGGACATTAAACATAGTAGGAGGAACTAACGACATATAAGTATAGTCAATCACAAAAGCAAGTGTTGAAAGTCTTCAGTAACTTTCTTCCCTTTAACATTTGGCAAAATTCAGTCTAGATAATTTAATACCTCAGAAAGAAAATACAAATAAGAGATGCTTCATTACAAGATTAGTTACCGAGAGTTGTTCTTTACAAATGTAAGAAAAGGCATGAAATGTAAGGAGGGGAAGACAGATTTCCTATACTGTTAGATTATCCTTCCTTTCTGAGGGTCTCAGATGCTGTGCATCTGTAGAAATGCCAGCAATACCTGAAGGTTTAAGTGATGTTTTAGACTTGGTGACATGGTCCCTCAATACTACTAAAAGTCTATATCACAAAAACATAATTATATTGGTTTCTGCTTTTCATTCCTTTGTTAAAAACTGTAAGCCAAATGTGATCATTAAAAGATGATCTAAAAAAGTTTAAGGCAAAGGAGAAAATATATTCTAGCTTCCCAATAAGAAACAGGTGACATAGGTAGACTTCAATAGCAAATAAATATTTTAAAGCCAGCTGTTTTTTCTATCTATACAGACTAAGAAAACAAGTTATTATTTCTTTATTGAAATGATGACATCATTCCTAGAACATATCCATAACTAGTTTCACAATTTTAGGTGACATTTTCCATGACACAATATAAAATATGAGCAGTGAGTGTGAGCAGGCAGAATAGATCTGCACTCACAATGTATATTACAAACAGAGGACAAAAATGAGCAACAGAACAGCGGAATATCTGAGTACACCCTAACCTCCATCTATGTGATACACAACTACTTACTTTTCTGGGTTAAGACCGCCCTTCACATGACCAGCGGTGGCACCCAGTAAGATGCCACTTTGCAAGTGCACCTATGCCTACGACTGGAGAAAACATGTGGAGATGCCCCAGCCTATCTGTACTTCTTATTTTTAAAATTTTTCCTAGGACACTAATTTTGATATTTCCCAAGTCCTTCAACTAATGATCCTTTGACAATTTCTGTCTTTTTACATCAACATTTACCAGTTTTTTAAAAAATTATTTCCAAGTATTAGGAACAAGGGAGCTGATACAGCATATATTCACAATTAATTGTTGATATTTTCAATGAGTTACAATAAGCTTTTGCATGCTTGAAAATTAATTATAAAGATACAGAAGGATCTTAATAATTTGGTGTTTGGGGTTTTTCTTCTTTTTTGTTTAAAAATAACTCCTAATATTTCTGACAACATGGTATATATGTTTATGAAGTTCATTTCCATGCTTATTACATAAAAACAAATATCAGAAATACCAATCTATCAGTGTTGGCTGATATATATCCAATTAATTCACTGCAGAGGGGAAAATAAGACTAAGAAAATCTAAAGTAATCATTAAAGCTTACAGTTAATTTTTTTCCGTTTTTCTTTCTTTTTTTTTTTTATTTTTGCTGGGTTGAAACTTTTTGGTGGTGGCCTGTGCCTGCTGCAAGCCTAGGCCCTGCTTAGTGGCCACCAAGGAGATGTGAAAAGAAGCCAGAAGATTTCCTGTTTTGCTGTGTTTCTGCTTCCTGCTCTTGTGTGAGTCCCAGTTCACTCTCAATTTGATACAGCTCCGACTGGTCAAGTAGTTCAAAGTCATCCCCTTCTTCAGTGTTTGTGTCCTCGCTCAAGCTGGGTGCAGTGGGAGCCAGGGCCTGCTGAGCCCCTCCTAGCTGGTCTTTGATGGCAGCCATCACTGGAGCTGTGATGACATCCCCAGCCAGGCTGCTCATCAACTGAAGGGCTTGGTCACTGTACAGAGGAAGAGTGAGCCTGGCTGATGAAAGCCTCTCTCTGCTTGCTGCATGGCCCCTGTCCAGCTGCTCCTTTTTCCTCTTGTGTTCAGTGGGCAATCCGAGGCTTAATTCATCTTCATCATTTGTTCCTGTGCCATTTTCTACAGATGGAAAATCTGAGAAATCTTGAGAGAAAACGTCCTTACTAGGCTGGTCAAGATCATCGGAAGTATCTGTCTGCGGACTGTATTCTTCTGAGAGGCTGAAGGTCCCATTATTGGTCCAAGACACTTCTGAGACATCTGTGTCAGACACTGATAACTCTTTGGCAGCAACCATAAGGCTGATCTTAGGACAAAGAGCAGAAAGGTCTAATTCACTGTCATCTTTGTGCCTCTTTGTCTGCTTCAGCCCTCTCAAGTTTCTTCTGATTAATATATCCTCTGATTCCAAAATCTAGTTTCAACTGAACTGACTTGATCCTGCTGTATATTTTTTGTCCGGTATCATTACATTTAAACAGTGGACATAGAAATGCAAACAGTAACAGGAGATAGCTGAGGATAACCCCAGGAATGTAACTTCCCAAGATTGTAAAAAATGTGCACACACTGCAGACCAGGAGACAAAATTTGCCAGGACTCTGCTATTTAAAAAGAGACATTCCTGGAAGAAATATGCTGAAGTTCACCCACAAATCTGCAATCCAATGACTGAGTCTGGGTCTTTCATCTGGTTTAGAATTGATAACTTCGAGCTTTTGCTGAGGCTTCTCAGAAGCTGTGCACCTCTTGTTCGAGACAGAACCGTGTCCTTTATTATTTGCATAATGACACGTCCAAGAATCATGACATAAATCAAATGACAAACTCTCCACGGAGTCAGTGCAAGGAACCAGAACAGCAGGTTGGCACCTGCGAGGCCCAGAAGGATGGGGCTGGGGCCAGGGATGGGGCAGGGTGTGCTTGGCTGGCCTGCAGCTGGGTGCTGTCTCTTCCAGTATTTTTTTATGAGAGTGACTGGTCAACAAGGAATGATGAGGAGTAGACAACTCTGGGGAGAGCTCCAGAAAGGACACCAGATGGAGTGATAGCAAGGCCAAGGTCTTGAGGCACAAATCAGCTTGAAATGTCCAGAAAAAGCAGACAAAATGCCAGAGCGAGATAGCGAGCCATTCTCCAATCCTCTGGCCCCAGATGGCCATGATGTGGATGATCCTCACTCCTTCAACCAATCTAAACTCACCAATGAAGACTTCAGGGAACTTTTCATGACCCCAAGGGCTGCACCTACTTCTGCACCACCTTCTAAGTCACGTCATCATGAGATGCCAAGAGAGTACAATGAGGATGAAGACCCAGCTGCATGAAGGAGGAAGAAAAAAAGTTATTATGCCAAACTACGCCAACAAGAAATTGAGAGAGAGAGAGAACTAGCAGAGAAGTACCGGGACCATGCCAAGGAACGGAGAGATGGTGTGAACAAAGATTATGAAGAAACTGAACTTATTAGCACCACAGCTAACTACAGGGCTGTGGGCCCCACTGCTGAAGCGGACAAATCAGCAGCAGAGAAGAGAAGACAGTTGATCCAAGAATCCAAATTCTTGGGTGGTGACATGGAACACACCCATTAGGTGAAAGGCTTGGATTTTGCTCTGCTTCAGAAGGTCCGAGTTGAGATTGCTAGCACAGAGAAAGAGGAAGAGGAACCAATGAAGAAGCCCCAGAAAGAAATAAAAAAAGATGAGGATCCTGAAAACAAAATTAAATTTAAAACATGTCTGGGCCACAATATTTACCGTATGCTTTTTAAGAGCAAAGCATATGAGCGGAATGAGCTGTTCCTGGCAGGTTACATGGCCTATGTGGTAGACCTGGATGATGAGTATGCAGACACAGACATCCCCACCACTCTTATCTGGAGCAAGGCTGATTGTCCCACCATGGAGGCCCAGACTACATTGACCACAAATGACATTGTCATCAGCAAGCTCACTCAGATCCTTTCATACCTGAGGCAGGGGACCCACAACAAGAAACTCAAAAAGAAGGATAAAGGGAAGCTGGAAGAGAAGAAACCTCCTGAGGCTGACATGAACATTTGTGAAGACATTGGGGATTATGTTCCCTCCACAACCAAGACACCTCGGGACAAGAGGCGGGAGAGATTCCGGGAACGGGAGCGTGATCAGGAGAGAGAGAGAGACCGGGACCAAGAGCGGGAACGAGAACAGGATGGGGATCGGGAGCAGGACCGAGAGAGAGAGAGAAGGAAAAGAAAAGGCACAGCTACTTTGAAAAGCCAAAAGTGGATGATGAGCCCATGGATGTTGACAAAGGACCTGGATCTGCCAAGGAATTAATCAAGTCCATCAATGAAAAGTTTGCTGGGTCTGCTGGCTGGGAGAACACTGAATCACTGAAGAAGCCAGAAGATAAAAAGCAGCTGGGTGATTTCTTTGGCATTTCCAACGGTTATGCAGAGTGCTATCCAGCCACGATGGATGGCATGGCTGTGGATAGTGATGAGGAGGTGGATTATAGCAAAATGGACCAGGGTAACAAGAAGGGCCCCTTAGGCCAGTGGGACTTTGATACCCAGGAGGAATACAGTGAGTATATGAACAACAAGGAGGCTTTGCACAAGGCTGCATTCCAATATGGTATCAAGATGTCTGAAGGATGAAAAACCAGGAGCTTCAAGGAAACCAATGACAAGACAGAATTGGATCACCAGTGGAAGAAGATTAGTGCAATCATTGAGAAGAGAAAGAAGATGGAAGCTGATGGGGTTGAAGTGAAAAGACCAAAATACTAATCTCCAGTTCCTACTGGAGAATCTCCACATGGATGTTCTTTCTACTACTTTCTTCCTGCAATTCCTAGTAAGGTTGCAATGTGGCTGGTTTTTTTTCCTTATATAAAATTTTATTGTATAATCATTTGGTTCCATTAAAATTGATTAACCTGAAAAAAAAAAAGAAAAAAGAAACAGCAGAGGCCAGGCAGCAAGCTGAAGGGGTGTTATTTTCCCCTGCTTGGGAAGTTTTCTGCCATTACTTCTTGAACAGGTTTTTTTTCTTTTTTTTAATGTCGATTGCACTCTCTCCTTTTCTTCATTTACTCTGATCAGTCTTATGTTGTTTTTCTTTGCATCATCTATCACCTGATGGATAGATTTCTTGTGATCCCTTGCTATTTTTAAGAGATATTTCTTTTTCCAGTCAATAATTGTAATCCTGTCTTGTATATCTGAAATTATGTTCTCTCATTGGCTTGTTCTGCTGTGTAAACTTTCAATGGAGTTTTTAATCTCCTGGACATCTGTTTCCATCTGTTTTATGGATTTCATTTGTATTCTATGTTGTGATTCTGTCGTGTTCCTCAGCTCCTCTTTTTTTTTAAATTTGTTTTTGCTCTAGATTTCTTAATCCTGTCTTGTGCTGTGGACACAATCTCTATTGTTATCCGATAAATTATTTCTGATTTCATTTTTTCCAGATCCTCTTTCATTACCAGTTCAGGGAGTCCAGGTTGTTGAGTATCAGATTGTTCCATCTTGTTCCCCTTTGAGGTTTCCTTAGGTGATCTGGAAGTCTGGTTTTGAGGCTTGCTTGCAAGTCTTCTAATTTCAAAAGATGCAGCTGCTGTGCCTTTATTGAGGCAACTTTTTGCTCACCCAGAGGTCTTTAATTCTTAGCAAGCCATATACTGGCCTTTTCTCTCCTGCTCACCACTACACCAATTCCTGGGTTCAGAATGGTGGCTTTCTAGATCCCTGCATTGCTCTTTTGTCTGAGTGGGATTCTGGCTAGGGCCTGTGCACACTTAGGATGGTATCTAGGCATGCCTCTGGCTAGTGCTTGCCCTCCTACATAGCTATTGTCTGTTAGGGACTTTGGCTGGGGCCTGTACATTTGGTTGGGCAGGCTTCTAGCTGCATCTGTGTGCACTTACCAGTGGTATTGGGGCATGCCTCTAGCTGTTGCTTGTGTGCCTGTGTGGCTCTTTCCCAGGCAGCTTTTGGCTGTGGCTTCTGGGCCCAAGCAGCTAGGGTCTGGCTGGGGCCCTGGCTAGAAGTGCCTGCAGCTGCACCACTCTGGTCCCCTCAGACTTCTTGCTGGTATCTGCAAACACTTACCCATGGTATCAGGGCAGGACCCTGCCTGGAAGGGCCAGCATCTGCACTGCTCTGGTCCACACTTTCCTCTCACTGGGGTCTGCAAACACCGATTGTATGGGGCAGGCCTCTGACAGTTGTTTGTGCACCTGTGCAGCTCATTCCCCCCACAACTTTTTTGGCTGGAGCTTGTGGGCTCAAGTGGCAGGAGTCAGGGCAAGGCCCTGGCTGGGAGTGCCTACACCTGTGCCACTCTGGTCCACACTGGCATCTCATGGGATCTTGATCATAATCTTAAATCTCTTTTAATATATAGAATTTAGTTCCTTCTTGTTTATTGCTGAAAGCATTTATTTGTTGAATAAATGGTTGAGATTTTCTTGATCATTTTTGTATGTCACTGTTTGACATCTTCTGCTAAATTACAACAATATGTTGATGTTTAGTTAATTACTTAATATTGTAGTGCTGGGAGGTGAAAGTATGGCTTTCGTGCTGACCTGTACCCTCAGCCTGTTTTTATTTTTTATTTTGAGACAGGTTCTCACTAAGTTGTCTAGGCTGGGCTCAATCTTCCAATTCCCTCACCTTGGTCTCCCACACTACTGAGATCACAGGCTTGTGCCATGATGCCCAGCTACAGTAAATTGATCTTTAGGTCTAGATAGATGATTGATTAGGTTCAGAATTAAATTATGAAGGGAAAAATACTCCATAAGTTGTGCTGCAAATTTTCTTTGCTAATATTTATTTTTCTGTTGTCTCTCATCATATGTCACTAGCAATCATTAAGGATCATTGCCTAGATCCATAATTTCATGGTGAGTTGAAAAAGGAGAATATTCCTTTAGAAATTCATTTATTAGATATATTTTCACTAAATAACTGCTTTTATTAACTCTTTGCCTGAATGAC
>NW_004624935.1:1197311-1207337 GCF_000247695.1 Heterocephalus glaber | reverse complement strand
TTTCCTTCCCTTCTCTTCCCTTCCTTTTCTTCCCTTTCTCCTCTCTATTTTCCCTTCCCATTTACTTAACTTTTCATCCTTTATTTTTCTTCCTTCTCCCTCCAACCCCCTTCCCTTCCTTATTTCCTTATGTCTTCCTTCCTTCCTTCTTTCCTTCACTGCCTATTTTCTTTCTTTTCTGCCTTTCATAAATGGGAGGTACGCATGTTGGGACTAGGAAGTGAGAAACCATTTATATCTCCAGAGGTAGCTGTTTTCTTTCATAATGCAATGAGTCATTGATCAGGTTCAGGTTTTGCTCAGATATACTTCAAATCTATAAAGTCCTCTTTCCTCCATTTCTTAAAAAGAGGGCCCTAGTCTTTTTTGTAGTTTAATTATCAGTATTGCTCTAATGTCTATTTCCTGGTTTGAGAAATATAGTGAGATTTTGTTATAACTGGGGGAGGCTGAATCAAGAGAACACAGGAAATGCCACTACTGTTGTTACCAAGCAATTGAGGGCTCTTTTGCTCTCTTCAGATGGAAATCACGAGCCAGCAAAGTTCAGCTCTGCTGGAGGCCCTGATGCCAACAGTTGGCATGAGTCAGTGATGGATGCTGCCTGTCAACATTGCCAATTGTTGGTCTCTGTCACTGTGGGGTGCTGCTGCCCACCACAGTTCAATGCTGAATTGTTCTGGATAACATTGGGTAGCTGTGCCACTTGCTGGTCTCTATCATGATCTTTCTCTGCTGCAGGTCTCTGGAGTTCTTCAGGAATCACAGCCCCTAGAGTTTCTAGTTCTTTCTTATAAATCAATACCTGTCCATACAAAACCTTCTGAGGTCACACTACCTGAGAAGTAAATCATGAGCAGATTTACAGGACCACCAAAGTGAGGCTTAATTGTTGCAGCATGGGGTGGGGGTTCCAATACAACAGGAGTCTTCCTCTGAGAGGACTGCTGCTTCTATAGCCCCATCAGGCCTGTGATTGGACCAAATTTGAGCCTGTTGATTGGTCCAAACTGGTTTAAACTCAAGCCTTCTGATCTGAGCCTACTGATTGGTCCAAATTAAATTCTATAATTAGGTTAAATTTGAGCCTGGTGTGTTGGGAGCAATGCTACATAATTCTAGGGAAAAATCATTTGATTAGGCCTAGTTCTTCCACCTATAGGCCAGCTATGGCATTCTGAGACATAATTCCATTTTGGTCTAGGATCACAACTGAGACCTCAATGATCCCATGATGCTGTAATGCTCCAGGAAAAGACCACACCTGTGGGAGACACCCTGGGAGGAACCAAATCTTCATCTGCATAGTTTCTCATTGTTCTTAGATTTCCACCGCCCCTCAGTCTTTTGTTACACTTTGTTTATCCCAATGTGAAGTACTGAAATTTACACATTCATTTGTTACATTTGTTTCTCCTGATGTACTGAATAAAAAGTGCTGCAAGCTAGGGGTTTTTGTCTTTGCTGCCCAGAGCAGCACTGATCAGACCCAAAGCTCAGCTTCTTCTCAGTCTCATTTTTCTATCTTTCCTGTAATTCACCTAGTGCTGCCATGACTCACAGGAGACTAGGACTTGCCGCAGAAGTTCTGGTAACATCCCCTTCCTCTGTTCCCTACAGTGGTGGAGTCCAGAAGACATCATCTGGAGCAGGTATGGGGTCTATAAGACAGCCACAGCCATCACGGTAGTGGTTGGGGAGAAGCTAGAGAGCTACCAGCTATTTCATTGACAACTGTTACTTTTCTGAGAGAAATAGCACAGTTGAAATGGAAGAATCTTCAGGAAGGCTATGCTAATCATAGATTCTGAGACCTGACCACTATTGGGTGAATCGTGTCCATTTGTAGAGGAATAACCCATCCCGGGGATTCCTGGTTGGTAAGAACTTTGTGCCCAGAAAAGCAATTAGCCTGAGTTTTAGTCATGGGAAGGTATCTCAGAGAGAACCACAGTGAATTTGTCATTTAGCTCCTCTTGAAGGACTTGCCCTTTGTTAAATGTGAATGAGAATCCTGGTATCAAGCTCTCTAATAATCTGAGGCAGAAAGAGTCTAAGATAAATTTTTCCCAACTGAGATTATTTTGTTTCCCAGCAGGTTATGTGCTACCAATGTCTGCAGACATTTTTGGTTGTTACAGATGAGAACTGTACTATTGACCTCTAGTAGATGGAAGCCAGGGATGCGGCTGAACATCTCACAAAGCACAGGGCAGCATCACCCACCTAAGTAGCAGAGACTTGATTACCTTATCAGTAGTGGCAAGGCTGAGAGACCCTGGTCAAGAGGAAGACAATTAGTAATGTTTCAGAGGGTGAATGGATTTTGCATATCAATTCATTTTCAATGAATATTTGGTATATACTATCAGATCTTATATATTACCCCAAAGCAAAGAAATAAAATCAAAAATAGACATATGGGACTACACCAATAATAAAAAATAGATTAGAATCCTCTATGTAAAAAATAGAAAAAAAATTAAGATTCATGAACTATTCAATGACAAGAGGACATACCATGAGTGCAGTTTCACATTTTAGTCATATTTATACTACTATTATATTTAAAAATATCTTTTTAGAGAAAGTTAACCAACTTTGGAGACTTCTGTTCATATTTAAACCACAGATGAATCCTACAACTTCAGTGAAGTGTACCTTTTAACGTTCTTTCAGACTAGGGTCAACAAATTGTGACTCTTGGGTTATATCTGGCCTGTTACTTCTTTTTATATGGCCCTAGGAGCTTAGAATCATACTGAAATATTTCAATGGCTTAAAAAATTAAAGATATATTTCATGACCACTTAAAATATATAAAATTTAAATAAAATTATGAGTTTCATTAATAGAAATTATATTATCCATACCCATGTATTTTCACACCTTTCTAATATTGTGAAATCCATATAAATCACTTGGTTTATAGCAAAAATGGAAGAGTGACACAGGTTATGTATGCAAGATCTGAGAAGTGAGCAGAGCATAAGCCATGGGAGAACTGGAGGTGGTGCACATGACACTGGAGGTCAGGAGATCAGCTGGCCTGAATTCTTCTTTTCTGTACTCTCAGTCTTTAAGGACACACACTCCTAGAACAGTAACAATAGGAAAATAGGTACTCTAATGAGTAGCTTTGGATATCGAGGCCCTCATGTGCTCTGAAGAGACTAGGAATTGGCCTGTGACCAAGTCACTCCACAGACTGGCCTAAGTAGGAAACAACACCTAAACCCACTTTCAGGATGACCTTCCTGAGTGAGACCCTCCTGCCTCAGTTAATTTGTCTACCAGGGCTGACAACTGATCTTCTGCCTTCCACACCTGGATGTGCTGAACATCACTCTCAGTGAAGCCAGTCTCGTAGGTGATGATTTGGACATGAGGAATGGTATTCTGCTTAAATTTCACTCAGGGGAAGCAGTGATGACATTATATGCATAAAATGATAAGAAACAAATTAAATCCCCAGGCGACCCCTGCCAGTCTGTTAGGTTTCACATTCTCATGTTCCTTCACACCAATATTCACACACTCTCTTCCTGCTCTCCTTATACTTTCCATGAGGATGAGGCCCATTTTATTCTGAGCAGAATCGTGCTCTTTCTCAGACCTGATGACTTGTAAAATATCTTTAAATTTACTGAAGTTACTTAGGGAGGGTGGTGGGGAAGGTGTTTCACTTGGGGTATACAGTTCTGGGGCTGCTGACACAAAAGACCACAGATGGGGTAACTTAACAACAGAATTTTTTCCCCACAGTTGCGGAGTCTGGAAATTCAAAGATCAACACATTAGCAAGGTTGGTTTCTTTCCTTGGCTTGTAGCTGACCATCTTCTCCCTGCATCTTCAATGTGTGTGTATGTGTTTGGATATGTGTATGTGTGCCTGTGAGTTTGTCCTAGTGACTTCTTATAAAGATACCAGTCCTATCAGATTAGGCTTCACCCTACTGAGCATATTCTAACTTAAGTTCTTTTTGAAAGAATTATCTCCAAATACCACCATATGCCTAGGGATAAAGATTTCAACACATGAATTTTAGGGGGTACAGAAGTTGGCTCAAAGCAATCAGCTCCTTGATTTATCTTAGTGGTTTTGATCCACCATTATACAGAAAGCTTTTGTTCTATGCTGGTAGGTGATTCAAGGGCACTGGGTAGAGAGGTGGAGATGCAGAGGTACTGTCTTTCCTTTTTCTTCTTCTTAAAACTCTGAAATAGTTCATATAGGAACAACAGAGTGACTAGAGTTAATAATGATAACAATACCACTCACCTCATTACAGAATTAAAACCTAGGACATTATACTATTGTTTCAGATCTTTTAAAATAAAGTAATAAGTACACACAATTTGTAAACTATATTCTCCTGCATTCATCTTCCTTTCTCTAAGATAAGATAAGATATCATGAATGTAATGGGGTTCCCCAAATGCATAGCTCTATTTTGTAAATGTAGTCACATCTATCCATCTAGCTTTCTATAGAACTATTATTTTATCTGTCTCTCTATTATCTACATATCTATCTGCCATCATCTTCCTATATGTTAAAAGGCTTATCACTTATGGACATTAAATTGTATTGTGACAAGTCAATGGGATACTCTAGTAGTAAAAATTTAAAAAGGACTAAATATGCAAAAGATAATTTTAAAAAATTACCAGAGAGCATCAATTATAAATAGCATATGCTATAAGACTGTATATGTATAAAGCTCACCAAGCATATTCGGCAATTTTTATTTTTTGAAAGAATAATATCAATTTGATGAAAAGTGAACAGAATAATTATGTCATGTGGGTGTGGTAGTGTCCCTGGGGAAAGACAAAAATCGGGTTTATGCAAGAATATAAAATGGAGGTATCAAATATACACCAAATATTTTTGCACTAAAGATGTCTAAAAGAAAATGAAGTTTATGAGTTTTTATCCTAAGATAGCATTTATTTTACTTTTTATTAGTATATGATTGCAGTACATGCAGTTTGCAATCATCTCAGGGAGTAGTTACATGAGCATAATACAGATTGGTTCTTTTTTAAATCCCCTGCCCCTTCATAAAGTAGATTAGGTTTTAATTGGTGAGTGATGAATGCCGACCAGCATGATTTTACTTGATGCCACAGTAACCTGTAGTAAAACACATTTATCTGGGAAGGTTAAAATATTTTCAGTTTTCTCAAGGAATGCTATTTATGTATACATTTGCTTCTAGTTAAAGTAGCCGTAGTTTTGTGATTTCTGTGTCTAATGAATTTAGCATTTAATTCATTTTCAGTGTTAGATATTATATGTCCATGCCAAAGGAATTTCGGTGTCACTGATACATCTTTCTGTGCTTTTCTGCAAACCAATATTCCCAGTGGAAGGTGCAGCACATAAACACTCCCCCAAAGTGTGCATTTCATATGCTGGAGATGTTCTGTCTTTCTTCTCTCCCCTACTCCCGACATTTATTCTTTCTATGGGATGAACATCATCATTTGCTATTATCATACACATGACAGGAGAGATCAATACCACAGTTCCAATTGCCAGCACTGTGTTGACTGCTTTGCTGCATTCATTTCTCATCAATCAGAACATCTGCATGCAGTTTCCTCCCAATTTACTTACAAAACTGTGTATATTTAAAGAAAAACTGTATATTTAAGATACACAATGTGTGGAGAACTCTAAACTGACAAACGATTATCAAAGTACAGTTAAAGAACACATTCATCAAGCAGTTTCATTAAGCACATGGGGACACCCTGGCTTCTTATATAGTTGAAGATTTTCCCTCATTCAGAAAGCAAATACCAGATCCTGAATTAAATTCAGAGTGTGTGAATCTAATGTCACATCAAATGATGATCAGCATGGTACTGCTTCTGTCTTCCCCAAGAGAGGAAGACCTTTGCTCTCCAGGGACCCTCTTATTAGGAAACCTGTTTAGCTAAGTCGGTGTCATCTTGACATCTCTGCCATCTTGACAAGAGTAACAAACTGCTTTTTATTTCAATCTGTCTACATAGGAGCTTCTGCATTTCATTCTTTCCCTCATGCGACTAGTACTTGTTTATTTTGTGTAATGACATGCTACCTCTCTCACTAGGGAAAACGTTCACTTAGGATAAGACAGTATTTTCAACATGGTTACCCATTTCTTCTAGAATTTATTGCTAAAGCAGATTTCTTGCACTTCCAGGGAGAGTCTTATGGGCTTGAATTTGAAAGAAACCTTTTCTAATTATTGTTCAAGTCTACCTGGATGGATTTCTCCCTCCCTCCATGCTTAATTGTAGAAGTGGTGGAAGTGGCCATACCTGGAAAGAAAGGGAAACAAAAATCTGTGTTTATGATGAAAACTATACTCAAAATTTCAAAGACCTATGTGATCATTTAGCAATACTGACTTTGTGCTGCTCACAGACATTGGCAGAAATTGGTCATGAGAATCAACCCAGCAGCCAGACAACATAAGTTCTGACTCAGTGTTTGCCAAACATGAACAGTGTACATTACATGTCCTTGTGAATTCATTTCCTGGATCAGAGAGCATCAACTATCTTGACAGTAATTTGACAAGCCCTTCAGATGCCAACACCACAGACTATGACTTGAGAAGACATATTCGATAAGTTTATTCTCATCTTTATTTTCACTGAAAACATGAACAAATTCTCATGGAAATTGGATGCCTTATTTCATATAGTCTCAGTGCTTACACAATGTGTGAAAAAGTGTTGGTTTCCAATAAAGAGTATCAAAGTTAGAGGAGGAGAAGAGAGAAGAGGAATGGAAGGGATCAGTGACAAAAATATCTGAATAGCCTTTTGGTTCCATAGTATACACAAGAAGATAATTTTTTGGGAAAAACCCTGGTTCTCAATCTTTAGATATATGAAATCTACTTGAATCATGGGTCCTCATTTCCATATCTTGTCATTAGTGAGACTGAAACAGTACCAAGGATTTTCCTTTCTAACAAGTCACCATGTCATACTCCTGCTGCTTGTCTAAAATCAAGTCATTTTATTTTACTTTTCACACCATCTTTTCTATGAGATTAATCATTTACTTAAAACTCACTAACCAAACAGCTGTTTTAGAATTCCATCCTTTGAAACTGACATATGACCCAGAGATTCATATCCTCATCTTCAGCCTGTTTCTGTCCATGTACCTGGTCACCATCTTGAGAAGCCTGCTCATCATCCTGACCATCAGCTCTGACTCCCACTTCCACACCCCCATGTACTTCTTCCTCTCCAGCCTTTCCTTCACCAGTATCTCTGTAAGCACATCCATGCTTCCAAAGATGCTGGTGAGCATCCAAGCACAGGGTCAGAGGATCACCTACACAGGCTACCTCTCCCAGGCCTTCTTTGCTCTGCTTTGCAGTGGCTTGAAAAATTGTCTCCTTACAGTGTTGGCCTATGACTGCTATGTGACCATTTGTCACCATCTGAGGTACACAGTCATCATGCACCCCCACCTCTGTGTCCTGCTGGTTCTACTCTCCCTGCTCATTAGCACTGTGAATGCCCTGCTCCACACTCTGGTGGTACTGCAGCTATCCTTCTGTGCAGACCTGGAGATACCATACTTCTTCTGTAAACTTGCTCAGGTCATCAAGCTGGCCTATTCTGATACCTTTATCAACAACCTGATGGTATAGTTAGTGGGTATCACATTTTTTGGTGTACTTCTTTTGGGGATTATTTTCTCTTGTATTCAAATTTTCTCCTCTATTCTGAAGATATCATCAGTGGGGGTAAGGTATAAAGCTTTTTCCCTCTGTGGGTCTCATCTCTCAGTGGTGTCCTTGTTCTATGGGACGGGTTTGGAGTCTATATGAATTCTGCAGCTACTGACTCCTCCATTAAGAATGTAGTGGCTTCAATTATGTACATTGTGATCCCTCCAATGCTGCACCCTCTTATCTACAGTTTGAGGAAAAAGGAAAGGAAGAGTGCCTTGAGGAGTCACATTGTTGTAATATCTTATGTGTGATTTTGTCATTGGCCTGGAGCTTTGGATTATAGAATAAGTTTAAATTACAATAATATCAAGGAGCCAAAATGCCTGAATCTATGATGTTTGAGTACTTTGCAATGTGGATTTCAACCCTGATTTTGCTGTTTATTCAGAGGTGTGATGTTTGAGAAATGATTTCAATCTCTAAACCCCATCTTGTTGCTTTGACTTTGTGGAAGTAGCAACGGAGTTAGGCATTCAGTTTTAGCAATTCTGTATGGCTGAGCCTCAGAGGGAATGTTGGAAAAGGTGGACAAGGCAGAGAAAGATTTAATCAAGGTGGTGTTTATATCTGGGGCTAGCTTCCATGTTTGATCTTCATGGCTAGATTCACATGGGATGCACCACCATGTACACTTACTATGAGGCAAATTCAATCATTTCATACTTCATGAAGAAATTACTGAGACTTGTCATGAGAAATCAGTCAGTCTTCTGTAAGGGTCATATTACCATTTACTCTACTCAGTTTCATTAATTATAAAATTATCACAATTATATTACCTCAGCGATTTGAGACAGTCTTGTGATATTTAAAATTTTGAACTTCATCAGTAATAAATGCCTTCATTTCTCATAAAAAGGAGCCCTATAGCTACGATGCTTAGACTATAAGGAGGGCTGTTGTTCATTATAAGGACTTTAGAAATTGGGAATGTATAGCTTCAAGGATTAGGACTTTATTTAGAGGTGCTTCTTCCAAGGATGATTCTCAGGTTTTATATGTAGAGGAGGCCAGAAACTGAAGCTAGGTGTTCTTCTCTCAATGCATTGATGATAGACCTCTCTATGGAGTCACTCAAATATATTTCTGACTGGAGTTATGTGGTGTCTGTCCAAATAATACTTCCCTATCCTGATCCCCTTGCATGGTAACTATGAATTTATAACACTAGTAGGGGAATGGCTCTTTTGTACAACAGAGGTCTTTGCAGAGAAAGTACATGTGCCAGTTTATTGACTCTAAGTATATTTTGACAGTCTTTGAAGGTATACAGAAGTAGAGATAGACACTGGATTAATGCAACCAAGTGTTGATGACTTTTGTTTACGTATTTGTCCCCAAAACTAATTTCCTATTAATCTAATGGCTTTTGATCACCCTTTTAAAATGCTCAGATAACTCATAGCATTAGTTTGCTTTTTGTGACCTCGATAAATTTAAGGTGATGAGTGATTTCTATATTTTGTTATTTTCCTCATTAAGCATCTGGTATTAAAACATGTCATCTGGTTTAGCAACAATACATTAAGTTACATGGTTCTCCTTTTTAATGTGATGTATAGTGACAAAAATGAGTCATTCTAATATTGATGAATTTTAGGTAGTTTTTTCTGACATTGTGAATAAACAGACTGAATGTTCTCTCGCATGTCTCCTTATGAAAATGAAAGATAGCTTTATTCTTGGGGTGACATTATTAGTTTTAAGACTATAAATTTTCTTTTTTTGTGTAATCCTCAAAAGCCTTTTCTAAACAGTTGAACTAACTGAACTTCCCACTTGGTGGTTTGGAATTTCTACATCATCAAAAAACATTTTTACCTAACTTAACATCCAGCAAGTTTAGTGTTTCTGTTTTAATGTTTAGATCTTTAACCCACTTTGATCTTAGTTTACTGCATGATGATAGATATGGGTCTAGTTTTAAACTTTGACAAGTTGAAATCAAGTTTTTCCAACACCATATATTAAATAGGTTATCTTTCCTCCAATGAGGGTCATTGGCTCCTTTGTCAAAGATGAGATGGCTGAGTATGGCTGGAGTTGTTTCTGCATCTTCTAATCTATTCCACTGATTGTCAGGTCAGTTTTGTTGCCAGTACCATGCTGTTTTTATCACAGTAGCATCATAGTATAATTTTAAGTTGTGGATTATTATACCCCCTGCCATGTTTCTGTTGCTTAGAATTGCTTTGGCTATTCTAGGTCTCTTCTGGTTCCAAAAGAATTTTTGGATGATTTTCTCTAGTGTTATGAAGTATATATTTAG
>NW_004624935.1:1160223-1173355 GCF_000247695.1 Heterocephalus glaber | reverse complement strand
GTGAAGGGAGGGCTAGGAATGGGGAAAAAATAAGAACCAAGATGCCTTATGGAAAGGTACAATTCCCAATGAGAAATGTAATTGTGTTGTATACCTACAATGTACCAATAAAAGAATTTAATTTTAAAAAGGAGATTTATTATTGTGTCAGTAATACAGAATCATGTGCTTTGTTTTAGGAACTTCATATACGTATTTAATATATCTTAGCCATTTTTAATCTCATTACTTGACTCTGTCTTCACCTTCTCTTCTTCCCCACCTCTAAAATCCTACATCCTATTTTCCTGCCAAATCAAGTAAGGGTCATTTCTGATGTAGCCTAAGGGTTGGGTATTTTAGCTAGTCTTGGTATTGAATCTAGGACCTTTGCACTGAGCTGTAGCTCCATCCCTCTTGTGTGTGTGTGTGTGTGTGTGTGTGTATGTATGTATGTATTTTTGCTTGTTTGTATGTATTTAGAGATATGCTTTCACTAAAGTTGTTAAGCTGCCCAGGTCAGGATCTGACTCTCTCTCTCTCTTTTTGGTAAGTGGTTAATTCCATTTATTATTATTTTTGTAGATGTTTGTGGTATGGAGTGTTTTTATTCAGCTTGGGAATATGATATGTACACATATAACTGTCTTCTCACTCTTCCCTTACCATTCCAGTCCTTCCCTCTCCCTCCCTAAACCGGTCCCCTTCCAATCTCTACAATCTCCTTGTTCCTTGATGTGTCTCTTTATTTTCCTCTTTAAATTGTTTATATTTTTGGTCTTTTATATTAAAAACAACATGCAATATTTAACCTTTAGTGACTGACTTACTCTCCTTAGTAATAAATTGAAAAGATCCATATATTTTTCTACAACAGATTTAAATTTATCCTTTATGGCTGAGTAGTGCATAATTGTGTATACAAATCACATTTTCTACACTCATCCATTGATGACTAAAATGGATGTTTCCATGATTTACCCATTGTGAGGTGTTTTGATATGTACATGGATATGCATGTATCACTGGAGTAAAATAACTTTAGCTCCTCTGGGGATGTAACCAGGAGAGAAAGGTATAATTGGGTCAAATGGAGTTTCTATTTTCACTTTCTGGAGAAATTGCTGTGCCAATTTCCAAAGTGGTTGTACTTATTTACTTTCCCCTCAAGAATGTAGAAGGAGGGCTGGGGATTTAGCTCAGTGGTTCTGCCACCTGCCTCGTAAGCACAAGGACCCGAGTCGATCCCCAGTACCAAAAAAAAAAAAAAACAAGGTAGAGGGATTGTTTTTCACTCAATTTCTCTAGCTTTTGCTGTTTCTTGAGTCCTTGATAGTGCTCATTCTTACTGGGGTGAGAGAGAATCCCAGTATTGTCTTGGAGTCTGGGATTGTAACTACTCCTGCCTCGCTCTTGTTTTCCAGGATTGCTTTGTTTATTCTGTGTCACTCCTGTTATCATATCAACCCTAGTCTTACCTTTTCTACTTCTGTATAAATAGCTGCTGTATTTTAATGAGGATTGCTTTGAATCCATATCTAATTTTTAGTAATAGGGCCATTTTGATTACATCTGCTTATGCAAGAACAGGAGGTGCCTTTCCATTTTCTAAGGCCCACTTCAATGTATTTTTTCAGAGAAATTTAATTTTTGTAGAGGTTTTTTAGGTGGTTAGGTTAGTTACAATGTTTTTAATTTTTTGAGGCTATAGTGAATGGGATATTTTTGCTGATTTCTTTCAGTAGGTTCATTCTTAGTGCATACTAATGGTATTGATTTTTGTGTGTTTTGTATCATGCCATTTTGCTTAATTTTTTTTTTAGTTCTAAGAGTGTTCTGATGACGTTTTTGAGATCTTTTATGTAAAGGATCATATCATTTGCAAATAAGTATATTTTAAATTCTTTCTTTCCTATTCAAATTCCTGTTATTTCTTCTTCTCACCTAACTCCTCTAATTTTAAAGTATTGAGTTCTGTATTGAATAGAGTAATGTTAGTGGTCACCCTTGTATTTTTCTGGTTTTATTGTTATGGCTTTCAGTTTTTTCCCATTTTTTATGTTGTTAGCAGTGTATAGTAAATGTCTTATCATTTGAAGGTAAGATCCTTCTAAACAAATTGTGTCAAGGTTTTTCTCATGAATGAAAATTGGGTTTTAAAGGTTTCTTTTCTGTATCAATTGAGATAAATCCTGTGATTTTCATTCTTGCTTTTGTTTATGTGATGTATTATATTTTTTTGATTTATGTACATTGATCTATCCTTGAATTGGTAGATACTGTTATGATATTTGATCTTTAAAGATCTTGTTCTGTGGGACAGGTTTGGGAGTTTATGTTCAATCCACAGTTACTGGTCACCCAAGAAGACTTCTGTGGCTTCAATGATTTATGATGTGGTGCCTCTACTGCTGAATCTCTTTATCTATAGTTTGAGGAACTGGAACATGAAAGAATCCTTGAGTGAATTTATTGGAAGGACAGCTCTTTTTCTATGATAAGTCATTTACTTGGTATTTGTGTTTCTTAAGTAAGTGGAATACACACCATGCCTAGTGATCCAGAGTATCTGCAACTTCTACTATGACAGTCTGCTACATGGCTAATTTAATAACCAGGCTCATTTTCACTTGACTTTAATAAATATATTGTTTTTTATGTAGCTCTGTAATTTTTGATACCTGCTTTATATTTTGCCAAACATAATCCATGCACAATTGCACTGTTTATGTTTCATAAAAGTAGAATTTGAAGTAAGGGTCCTAGTTTTGGTGATTTTTTTTTCTCCACTCTTTAAATGTGATGTTGGAAAAGGTCTACAGGGCTGGATGTGTTTTAAATAAAGCTTTGATCGTATTTAGAAAATACGTGGAGTATGTGTTTCACTATGTGCATTGATTACTAGTGTTAATCATACTGTAGGAAAAGCAGTAGAGATTCATTGTTTGTGAAGCAATTAGTAGGATCATTTGCTGGTAAAATACTCTTCTTCTGAGGTAATAACTACTTGAAAAATATTCTGGGATGTCATCTCTAAAATTGGCTTAATTAAATGTTCTTTCAGTATTGTGAATAATGTCATTTGAATGCTCTATTCCACTTATTCTGAAGGAAATAAAAGTTAGTTTTGTTATTCAAAGTGGAACTATTGGCTGTAATAGAGTGGTTTTTCATGTTTGGATATTTCCAATGAATTTTTCTAAGTGATTGAACTAATTTATCTTCTTATTATATTTTTTACTGTCTAACATCATCCTCAAAACATTTTCATTTTTTCCTGACAAGCTTACAGTGCAAAATAGCATTTAACAAATTTCTGTTTCTCTTATTGTTAATTTGAGTCATTTTCCATATTATGACCTGGTTGTTTTTCTCTCATGTTCTGTGAATATTTAATAATTTCATTAAGCTTATTGTCTTGTTTTAAAACTTATTATAATATTTGTATGTAATTGAAGTAGATGTCTTTGAGGATATTAGACATGTGTGTGTATAATTTATTCTTAAGAATGTATCTCTTTGTTCATGCTTCTAGTGTTTATGATCACAAGTACTTAGTTTCAACATTGTTTAGGATTTCCCCTCATAGTCTGTGCTAAATAGGTCTTAATATCAAAATCCCTAGTTTTCTTAATAAAATATTTATTATGTTGTGTTTAGCATTGAGACTGCAAGCACCTGAAATGGGGAAAAACTCAAATCAGGAACAAGACAAGGGCATCCACTCTTACCACTCTTGTTCAAAATACTAATTAAAACTTTTGCCACAAGAATCAGACAAGAGAAAGAAATAAAAGGTATCTGTATAAGAAATGATGTTAAACTATCTTTATTTGCAGATGGCATGATCCTTTACATAGAAGATGCAAACAAGTCCACTAAAATAATCTTAGATCACATGAAAAACTAGAAAATAGCAGGTTACAAAATCAACACACAAAACCAACCACCTTTCTGTATACAAGCAATGAATACTCTGTAAATAAATCAGAAAGATAATCCCATTCATAGTAGCTTAGAAAGTTTAATAAAGAGGAATTAACCAACCAAGAAAGGAAAGACATCTAGAGGGAAAACTATAGTAATTTGAATAAAGAAATTGAAGATGACATTAGGAAATGGAAAAAACTCCTTGATAAGCAGAAATAATATTCTCAAAATAAATGTATTATCAATAATACATAGATTTAATGCAATTCCAATAAATAAACCAACACCGTTCTTTAATGATTAAAAAAACACACAATTTTTATGCAAGCCAAAGTGATCAGTATTTACAAATCAAACCTGGGTAACAGCAAAGCAGGAGGCATCATAATCCCACATTTCAGATAATATAACAAAGCTAGTGTGATAAAACCCTATGATACTAAAACAGAAATATCAATTAACTAAACAGAATTGAGCAAGAAGGAAAAACTCCACACACTTTCATCAATCTTATCCTTGATACAGGGGCCAAAGACATATGCTGGAGAAAAGATAGCCTCTTTAACACATAGTTTTGGAGAAACTGATTAATCCACATGCAGAAGAATGAATCTATACTCATATCCCATATAGAAAAATGAAATAAAAATGTATCAGAGAATTACATAGAAAAGCAGAAACATGAATATGCTGGAAGATGAAACAGATAAAACTCTTGAGGTCATTGGTGTAGGAAAAGACTTTCTGAGCAGACGCTTAATTGCATGAGAAATAATATCAAGTATCAAGAAATGGAATTATATCAACTATAAACCTGCACAGTGAAGGAAATAAACATGAGTAAAGAGACAACTCTTGGAATGGGAAAAAAATCAGCTATTCCTTGGATAGAGGAGTAACACCTAGATAAAAGAAATCTGAAAACCAGACTCCCCAAAATAAAAGACTAAATCTAAAACATGTGCATTTGAAATGTGTAGGCACTTCTTAAATGAAGAAGTACAAATGGTCAATAAGTAAAACCAGAATTAGACTTTTATATTATTCATTATATAAGGATACTTCTGTGACTAAAAGGTAACACTGGAACTCTCTAGAGGAGTATGTAATACATGTAATGTTTTCAGGGCTCATGAAATGGAGATGAACAGAACAATTGCTGAGTAATAAGTGATGCAAACATGCTCCCATGGGACAGAAAATCCCTCACTTCTATAGCGTTGATCTTTAAGGATATGCACTTCTGGGAGCAGGAGCAAATTAGCTTGTGTAATGAAGGGCTCTGGATATTGACCCCCTGGGGATCCAGAGACTGTAGAAGTCAGCCAGTGACCACTCCCCACCCCCCAGCCCTTCTGAGTAAGTTAGTGACACCTGAGCTTCCTGCCCAAGCTGATCTTTGTTAACCAGAAGCTTGGAGATGCATTCAGCCTACCTGTCCTACTGGAGGTCACATCTCCATTTGCAATACACAGGTGAGATGTTGAGGATCATGTTTTGTTTTTGGTGGTTTTTTTCTTTTTTTTGTT
Organism: Heterocephalus glaber; assembly: GCF_000247695.1. The sequence goes on along the minus strand of NW_004624935.1, from coordinate 1,167,917 downwards.
GTTTTTTTAAGTCAACCAGGTAACAAAGTCCCATACTTAATGCTTTAGAAGAGGTCAGGCATGACTCATGTATCTAATTTATTTATTATTTATTTCACTTTAGTTGCTACACATTTTATAATATATCTATGCCAAGTGAATATTGTTATTATTGATGTTTCCTTTCTCATTTTTAACCATGACCATCATACTCAAAGGTAGCTGCAACAGATATACATTTTCTTATGATTTTCATTTATTATGCTGGCAATGCTCTCTTTTTTCTTTTCTCAGTTGCTTTGGTACATTGCTTCTTTATGAAGAATGAATAGTTCTGTGTATAATAGTACATGACAACACAAAAACAAATCAATAAGAAATGTGAATACAAATATTTCATGTGCTGATCTCTATGCTGGGTGTTTGGATCTATTTCATTCAAATTGTACAACAACTCCATATTTTTTTCTCCAGGTCTATATAAAATAATGGAATAAAATATATCTATGAAGGCATACAGTGTGATGGTTGGTAAACATAAAATAAAAATGATCGCTGTATTCAAACAGAAATGATATTATTCCTATTGTACAAATATGAGGTCTGGATTCTCATATCCTTGAAGATTTTCCCCATTCAGAAAGCACATACTAAGGCCTGGGTCACATTCAGCATGTGTGAGTCCAGGATTGCACCAAATGATAAATGATGTTGTAGCTTCTTTTTAAAATATCTTTCATGAGAGAGACCACAGCTCTACCATGGCACTCCTAGTAGGAACCTGATTATCTTCCAGGTATCTTAAATATTTCTGTGTTTTCTTGTAAGTTTCTGTTTTCTGAATATGACCAAATAATTTTTGTTTTCATTTTTAGAAGTCTATGTATGTCACTATTTCTCTCATTTAGCTGCTTTAGTAATGATATAACAGTTCTTAAATTAAGGGAAGAAATAGCTTAGGATGACACAGAGAATTATGTAGATAGAGGTATCCAGCTTGTTCTAATATTAATTGCAAAAGAAGATGGCATGTAGTTTGTGAAAGAGTCATATGAACTTCAAGTTCAGAGCTAACCTTCTGTTCTCTTTGCTCAGGTCCACTGGAGAGATGTCACAAACATGCTGCAACTAATTTCATAGGGAGATATGGACATATCTTGAAGAAAGAAAAAGACTAGAGGAAAATATTAAAATAGTAAGAGTAAATGGTGATATCTGAATTATGAGTGAGCAATGATAACTCTGTCCTAACTGTCACCAGCTAGTGCAGATAATCATCTTACATAAGATGGAAATCATATGAGACTAGCCCTGAAGAGAAAATGAAATGTAAATTTATTATGAGAAAGAAACAAAGCTGGCTACTCCACAGAAGGTCTCCAGAACAAAGGAGACATTTGAATCCTATGAAGTCTTCAAAGAGTATCGTTAGTCATTAAAGTTTTTAAAGGTTCATGAGTCTACATTTGAAGTGCAGTTTAACTAGCTGTATGGGCTTCTCTAGTTTTCCTGGGAAGTCTGCTATCTTATCTCAAAGAATGTAGCCAGTTGCCCCTTTGATTAAACATCCTCTTTCTTTCTTTCATTATTGCATGGAAGTGTAACTGCTCCCTTGTTTCTTGCCAAGTTCTTACTTCAAGGTCTTTCCAACTCCCTGCCTCAGTATCCATAAGCATTCTCAGTGCAAGCTCTAGAGAATTAAGTCAGCAGTTAGTGTAGCTGAGGTCAAAGGCAGGTATTGCCAAGTACTGTTATCATATCCATGATGTAACCTCACTCTAACTAAGGATTCTCTTACATAAATGGGGAAGAATCCAAGAGATCACACATGTGCAATTTGACACAACCTTCTGGTTTTCTTAGGCAAGCCAGATTTAGGGAACCATTGCATTAGAAGACAAATTTCATAACTCCACTCTCATCTTTGGTTTGCTTAAGGCATGGAATATTTCTAATTGAAAATCCATGGTTTATACTTTCTTTCATTTTCAGTGCCTAGCCCAAGAAATGAAATAAAGTTGATGTGCAATAAGAATGTGTTTCAATAAGGGGAGTGGAGGGAAAAGGAGAGCAGAAAGTTGGATGGAGGCAGAAACTAGCAGAGGAAAATATTTGTGTGTTCACTTGCATTCATATTAAATATGTGAAAGTACACATGCACTTCTGGCCCCATCACCAGATTTTATGATGAATAATCTGAGTATGGGGCAAAGAACATGTATTTTAACATGTTCTCAATAATGCTGCTGATTTTGCTAACACAACATTTCATGCCACATTTCCTTCAGATGCAATGTGGAAGCTAGAAAACAAAAAGATGTTGCAATTTTTTTTCTTCTTGGAGAAACAGATGATTGAGCCCTGCACATGCTCATCTTCAGCCTGTTCCTGCCCATGTACATGGTCACCATCCTTGGAAACCTGCTCATCATCCTGGCCATCAGATCTGACTCCCACCTCCACACACCCATGTACTTCTTCATTTCTAGCCTGTCCTTCATTGACATCTGTATGAGTACCACAACCATCCCAAAGATGCTGGTGAACATCCAAGCATAGGATCAGAGCATCACCTATACAAGCTGTCTTACTCAGGCCTGTGTTATTTGTTTTTTACTGTTTTGGAGAATTGTCTCCTGGCAGCAATGGCCTATGAGTGTTATGTGGCCATTTGCAGCCCCCTGAAATACACATTTATCATGAACTCCAGCCTCTGTGCTCTGCTGGTTCTACTTTCCTTGGCCATTGGTACTATGAATGCCCTCCTGATTGTTCTGTCAGTGCTGTGGCTGTCCTTCTGCACAGATCTGGAAATCCCTGTCTTCTGTGAACTTGCTTAAATCATCAAACTTGCCTGTTCTGATACCCTCATCAATAACATCCTCATATATGTTGCAGGTTTCATATTTGGTGGTGTTCCTCTCTCTGCAATCTTTTTCTCATATGCTCAAATCATCTCCTCTGTCTTGAGGATTCCATCAGATTGAGGAAGGTCTAAAGCCTTTTAAAACTGTGTGTCTCACCTGACAGTTGTCTCCCTGTTCTATGGGAGAGGATTGTGTGTCTATACAATAGGCTATGCAGTTATGGACTCCTCCAGAAAAACTGCTATGGCTTCAGTGATGTATTCGGTGATCCCTCAAATAACGAACACCTTTATTTACTGTCTGAGGAACAGAAATATGAAATAATTGTTAAGGAAGCTCTTCAGTGGGGTGTCTTCCATTCTGTGATATGTCTTTTGCTTTGAACTGGGATTTATAGAGGTAATCCACAGTGACAGAAATACTGGTGTGTTAGCATGTTTAACTCTTCCATCACCATGTTCATCAAAATGACCAGATGATGATATAAAGGCTAAGGACATATAAACTTTGTATTTCACGCAACTTTGTATTTTATGTATTGGTTCTCCCTATCAAGGGACAAAATTGTCTTTCCATTTACTGTGTCCCCTTAGATCACAATTCTCATTGTAAAGGGCTTTCACTTCCTTGCTTAAATTTATACTTAGATATTTAATTGTTTTTGGAACTATTGTGAATGATATAGTTTTCTTGATTTCATTCTCAGTGAGTTCACTGGTGATGTTCAGGAATGTTATTGATGTTTGTGTATTGATTTTGTACCCTGGAACTTTGCAGAAATTATTACTTATGGTAATCATTTGGTGAAATTTTTGGGTATTCTATGTACTAATATATGCCATCTGCAAATTAGAATAACTTGACTTTTTTCTTTTCTATGTGTGTCTCATTTCTTTGTCTTCCCAGAGAGCTCCCTGGCTAAAGGGTATTTTTTGTATATACAATTCTATTAATTCCAGCCAGCACTGAAAAACTATGGTTCATGGGCCAATTCAGGCCCACTAATGAAAAACATGTGAGTTTAGAAGTTTTATATTCTTTTACTATATCAATAAACTAAATAAACTAAGTTTTGATTTATATTGAACAGAAGTGAAAAGAGTGGACAATCTTTTCTTGTACCTGACCTTAGGGGAAAGATTTCAGCTTTTCCTCATTTAATATTATGGCGGCATAGGTTTGTCATAAATGGCTTTGATCAAACTGAGATAAGGTCATACTATATGTCTTTTTCTTCAAGTGTTTTTATTATAAATGGATACTGGATTTTGTCAAAGCCTTTTCATAAATCTAATCAAATGATCATGTGGTTATTTCCCTTGTTTCTGTTTACGTGATGTATTACATTTATTAATTTATGTATGTGGAACCATCCCTGCATCATGAGGATGAGGTCAACTTCATCGTAGTATGTGATTTTCTTGATGATGTGCTACATTCTATTCACTAATATCTTCTGAAATTTACATTCCTTTTTTCATAACTTTTTCTGGTTGTTTTCAGGGTAATATTACATTTCAGGAATGAGCTTGACAGTACTCCTTCCCTTTCAATTTCATTGAAAATTCTGAGATGTATTGGTATTAGATCTTTTCTAAAGTTCTTGGGATTTCAGTGGTGAATCGATCACACCTTAATCTTTGTGTTTTTAGTAGATTGTTTATTACTGCCTCAATTTCATTGCCTGTGATTGGACTGTTCATTTTTTTATCATCTTGATTAAATTTTGGGAACTCATATACATCTAGGAATCAATCCATTTCTGTTAGATTATCCAGTTTAGTGGAATACAAGTTTTCAAAGTAAATAGTTATAAAACTCTGGCTGTTAGAAGTGTCTGTTGTTTGCCTTTTTCATTTCTAAATGTATTGACACAGTTTTGATTTTCCTTCTTTTGGTAAATTTGGTTTTGTATTGTCTAATTTGTGCATTAGAAGAATCAGCTTTTTATATTTTGTACTGTAATTTTAGTCTCAATTTCATTAATTTCTGCTCCAATATTTATAATTTCTTTTCTTGGGGTAGTTTTGAATTTGCATTGTTCTTGTTTCTCTGGGGCCTTCAGATGACCTTAGGTTATTTATTTGGGATCACTGTTATGATGCGGGCATTCATAGTTATAAACTTGTCTCATAAATGATTTCTTTACCTCCCATAAGAAATGGTAAGGTTTACTGACATTATTGGTTGACTCTACAAGTTGATTGATTTTTTATTCCTGTGACCCATTGTTATTATTTTTACTATTTTTACTGTTTTGCTTAATCTGAAGTGTATTCATAATTTTTGTGGGGGTTTTTTGTCATTGGTTTTTATTTTTACTGATCCATGATAAAAATAAGAATGGGCTTATTTTGATCATTTTATTTAATTTATTTTATTTAAATTATGTAATTTATTTTGGGGCTTTTATGTATTCTATTTTGCAGAAAAGTTCTGTTTGCTGCCGAGAAGAATGTATATTCTGTTGTTATTTGGTTGAACACTTCATAGATATCAGTCCACTTGTTCTAAGGTATGGCTAACCTCTGACATTTTTTGTTGAAATTTTATCTTTTTATCTTTTGTTGATCCTTCTATTTTTAAGCATGGTGTATTGAGTTCCCTATTACTATTGTGTTGAAGTTTGTCTGATGTTTTATGTTCCATAGTACTTGTTTTACAAAGTTGGAAGTGCCAGTATTTGATGTATTTGCATTTACAATTGTTATCTCTTCCTGTTGAATTGTTCTCATTGTCTTTATGTAGTTATCTTCTGTCTGTCTGTCTTTCTTTCTTTCTTTGTGGTTTTCTGAGACAGTCTTGTTCTGTAGTTCAAACTGGCTCTGAACTCACTGTGTAGCCCCAGGCTAGCCTTGAACTCAGGCAATCTTCCTGCCACTGCCTCCTGAGTGTTGGGATTATAGGCGTGGGCCACCGTGCTGGGCATCTCTGTCTCTTCTGATCAGCTTTGGCTTGAAGTCTATTGGATAGCCACTCCTACAAGTGTTCAGCCTTCTTTTCCATGAAAGATTGCTTTCCATACTGTGATTTTTAATCTATATTTTCTTTAATATTAAATGTGGTTTTTGTATGCAGTATACCATAGGGTTTTTGGTTTTTTTGATCTAGCCTGCCAATCTGTCTTTTACTTGGGGAATTCAGATCACTTACATTGAAATGTATTGATTGATTCCTGTCACTGTGTTGTTTTTCTATTGTTGATTCCTTTATTTTCCCTTTTCCTCAACTTCTCATCCTGCTTGTTCTATTCATTCCAGTAGCCCCTCTGGTGTTAATGTCTTTATCATCTGCCTAGGATATCCTTGAGTACTTTTGTAGCATTGGTTTTGTAGTCATGAATTTCTTGAAGTGCTTTTTGCTATGAAAGTTTCTAAATATTTTTCCATCAATTTTTATTCATTAATTTTACTGGTACATTTTAGGTATACAATATGCTGACATTCACTATTGGGAATTTATAACTTTACACATTATATCTTGTGTCTTATTCTAAAGAAAGTTTTGCAGAAGAAATTAAGCTAAATTAAAAGTTATTTTTTTTAAGCACTTGGAGAATTTCCCTCCATGCTCTCCTTGCCTTTCAGGTTTGTGTTGAGAAATCTTCAAGAATTCTAATAGTTTTACATTTATAGGTGATTTGTTCCTTTTCTTTAGCAGCTTTTAAAATTCTTTCCTTATGCTGGACATCTGGGATTGGACTATGATGTGTTTTGGGATGGGTCTTTTCTGAACTTGTTTCTTCAGGTTTCTATATGGTTCACTCATCTGTATGTTGAATTATTTTCCCATATTTGAAAATATTCTATATCGTAAACATACTTTTATACCATTTGTGCCATCTTCTAAATTCTTGTTAATTCCAATTAATCATAGCTTAGTCTTCTCTGTGCCATCTACCAACTGTTGTATCCATTTTCCATGAACTCTTCTTTTTATCAGGTATGGATGAGTAGATGGTCATCTTATCTCATCTTATCTTATCTTGTCTTCTAGTTCTGACACTCTCTTCTCACAGAGAAATCACCACAAAGGAATTATAAACGTTTATGGTGATGCAGATACAATGAACACATGAATGAAAGCATAGCATTGTGGCCATAAGTATGTACAAGGATTATGTGGGAAAAATTTGAAAATAGCAAATATTTGAGCAGAAATACAGACAACAAATGAGCATCTGAAAGAGTGCTTAGCCTCATTTATCACTAGACAAATGCAATCTAAATTCACAATGACCATTAATATGCACTTCAAGAAAGATTATAATTTAATTTAAAAGATTGACAATATCAGAAGGATGGAAGAAGGTTGAACTAGAATTCTCATCAAATGCTGTTGATCATGTTTAAAAGAAAAACTGCATTGGAGAACACTATACATTCTTCTGAATCAGGTTGTGATACATCTACATCATTCTTTTCATTGAACAGCATTTACACAAGAGAAATAAAAATATATGTTTATCCATAAATTTGTATGCAAACATCCATAGCAGTAACATTGGTAATAAGCAAAAACTGAAAACAACTCAATTGTCTCTCCAAAGTGGAATGGAAAAGCAAAGCATAGAACATCCAAACAATGGAAAACTACCTAGCAATAAAAAGTAATGAACTACTAATACAAGACATGGCTAAATCTCCAACAATTGTGCTCAATGAATATACAAAGAGTTATAAAACAGATATAAAAAATCTTGCAACTACAAAGCTACTGTGATAAAAACTGCATGATACTGGCAAAGAAACAGACCTGAGGACCAGTGGAACAGATTAGAAGATGCAGAAACAACACCAGACACACTCAGCCATCTCATCTTCATTAAAGGAGCCAAACACCCTCACT
>NW_004624935.1:1132614-1158371 GCF_000247695.1 Heterocephalus glaber | reverse complement strand
TAAAAACAATAATAAAATTTCCTTTTTTCATACAACTATAAAGACTATATTAGTAACTTTAATATGATATACATAACTGACATACAATATATATCATCTACACTACATGGTGTATAATATAATATGTAATTTTCACAAACAGAAACATGGTTCCATGAACCATACATGTATTAAACATCTGAGTTTTTATTTTTAGCAAGCATAGATTATATTATCACATGTATTTATAGAGGAAATACAATATGTATTTAGTGATATAAAAATAAAAATTCGCAAAACTAAATGTGATTTTAATCATTCATACTTATTGTTAGGATAGGGTTAAATAAAACTAGAATTCAACAACGGAACCAAAATGTTTTAAAGGGCAAGGTACTTGAAATGAAGGCCACTCCCCACCCCCTGAAAAAAAAAAGGTGGTGTCCCTTGGTCTCTTAAGGTTAAATAATCAACAAAAGCCAAGTTCTTCATCTCTCAGTCTTGTTCCCTATGGATTTGCACTGCCATATGAGACTCAAAATTTTGATTAATGAGTAGCTTTGGATATTGAACCCCAAGGGCCAAAGAGACTGCAAATAGTCTACCTGTGGCTGTGGCCCCACAAACTCATCCAGGTCTGGAGGCAGCACCTCTGACCTGGATCAGCAACCAGTATTTCTGCACAGGATCCAGGTACTTCTCTATCTTTCTGTGTTCTGGGAGAACATAGCATCATTTATCTCTGTCACACCTAGCCAAGATCTGAATGTCCTTCCTTAGTGTTGGCAACTAGGTAATGTTAAGTATGGTGCTTTATGTTTTGTCAGTAGTGACAGATGTTTGTTTATCTGTTCTTGTGGCCAGCTTATCTTACATTTCCTTTCCCTGTCTCACTATAGAGCACATCCTTAGCTGACACTTTTTCCCTGTTCTTGATTATTGAAGAGAGGATAAGGTTAGCAGATCCCAAGACTATACACTAGCCTGAATGTTATTTTGTGACATAATGAGAACTGAAAATGCAGAAGAGAGAGAACAAATAAACACATACCATTGCATATAATCTTAGCCAGTGCTGACATTTTGTAAGCAGAGGGCCATTCTTAAAATAACAAATCTCACATCTCAATAGATGTAATATTTATGCTTCACTCCTTCTTTTAAAAAAGTTAATTTTCCTTCAGATATTATTCTAAGGTTTTACACACTACATAGTATTTCATGCGTATATATGAGTGTCTGTAAATGTACATTTGATATACAAATATGTATGTGTGCGCTTATGTAATGTATGTTTATATAATGTGATGTAACTAGACATTAGAATTTGGAAAGGTCATTAAAATTAATGTACCATACCAAAAAAGATGAAGACTCAAAAGTAACTAAACATACTAATTTTGACAAACAAATGAGAAAATGCCATATATAACATCATGTTTCAACAAGATGGTCTGTCTCATACATGGAGTCTATAAAAGGTCTACTTGAAAGTAGACAGGTGAATAGTACACATTTGGAAAGATTTAGGAGGGAAGATAAAATACAAGCATTGGATTTTATCAGTGAACACTTTCATGCAGGTACGGAAATACCACACTGAAATCAATTAATGTACAAAATTTATATGTATTCTTTTCTTAAAATAGAGAAAGAAAACCAAAACATGGTTTCCTGGAAAAAAAATTCAATGTATTGAAAATGCACCACAATAATCATTGCCCAGTTCATGGTGGGCAATGGTTCCTTCAGGAAGAAAAAACAGTATCTTTATATGATTGAGACTATGTATAAGTAAATATGTATCATTTTATATCCAATGCAAATATGACAATCTACTTTAATTATGACTGGTGTATACCTAGGTATTTAATGCCTTTGAAGTGGTTTTTTATTTGAAAGATAAGGAATTAAGAATTAATATCAATATCAGTGGTGTCCTGGGCAGAGACAGGTGGAACATCTCCTTCATCCTGGGTCTGACTCTCCCAACCACTGGGAAGGTTGTGGAAGATTAAGATAAGAGATCAAAGCATAGAAGCAAAGTTTGTACTTATATTCAGCAATCATTCAAGAGTACAGCTGCCTTCTCTCAGAGATACAGGCAGGGGTTCCCAAAATGCAGCCACTGTTTAAGGGGGTCTCAAGGAATTGACTTTACAGTAGTTGGCAGCCTATCCGGTCTCTGGGCTGAGGGTCCCTCTACTTGATTGGTCGATTAGCTTATTACTAGGAAAGATGGGGAAGAGCCTTTGGGGGATTTGCCTACTTTAGGGTCCGGTTTCCTTTTTTCCTTTTAACTTTTGCAAACCTTTAAGCTTTGCAGGGTGCAGCATAAAGAGGAATTGTGACAGCAGTTGGTCAGCTCTCCACAGGTGGTTAAGCCTGTTCAACCATGTGTCTAAACTCCTTGGGGCGGGGGGGGAATCCCTCATCTTTCCCTACCTACAGGTCTCTATCCCTACAGTGGTATTTTAAAATCTATTTAAATCTTATCATTCCATAGATATTTTATTAGGCAAATTACTGTGTTCTCTTACATTTCTCTTATGTTTGCTGCCACATGTAGGTTATTTATTCTAGTTGCTAGATACGTACATGAGAATTTAATCTCGAGCTGATTGACTTGTGCATTCTTCTTGCTTCTCTATAAATGCAAGATTCTCAATGAGACGTTGAGTACATCAATCCTTCCTGCTAGTGTGCTATTACCCAACTAAGGAGTTTTAAGAAGGTGAGGTATTATTCTGTCACCCTTCTACATTTTGTCCTACCTATCATTTTTCTTCCATTATCATCCATTCCAAGCAATGTGATCATATCCATGGCAGAAACAAATTACAACAGATATATTAAGCGTCTCATACTTAATATTGTGTCTAAAGCATTTGGTTTTCTTATTTCTCATCCTTGCGACATTCTTGTAAGATTTTGTAACATTTCCCCATTGTTCCAGTGAAAAGACTGAGGTTTCTTACACAGTTCCAAACCATTTCTCATTTACAGAGCAAGCACTAGAGCAATTCTCTCTCAGTTGAAATCTTGATTGAAGCTGAGATTGTACATTTAGATTTAACATTGGTTTTGGTTTTCCTGCTGATTTAAGTTTTGGAGAATTTTCAAGAGAAAAGCCATGTGTGTTTTTTTTCTATTTGATTCGTATTGCAATGTAGGAAAAGAGTAGATTTCAGCAAATAAAATTTAGTTGATAAGGTAGCATAGGACAGTAGAGGAGAGAAAACAAAGAAGATGGAAAAGGAGATGTGAGCAGAAGATAGAGGGAAAGAGTAATATTTGCTTCACTTTAATATATAGCTGTAAGAATTTTCTAAAGAAATAAATCTGATCTCTCTCCCATTATGTATATTTTCCCACTAGTCTCCTCACAAATATGAAAGCAAAAAACCAAGCAAGTACAGCAGAATTCTTACTTTTGGGTCTCTCAGAGGACCCAGAATTGCAGCCTCTCATCTTTGGACTGTTCCTGTCCCTGTACCTGGTCACAGTGCTTGGGAACCTGCTCACCATTCTGGTCATCAGCTCTGACTCTTGCCTCCACACCCCCATGTACTTCTTCCTCTCCAACCTGTCCATTAGTGACATCTGTTTCAGCTCTACTACAGTCCCCAAGTTGCTGGTGAACATCCTGAGACACAGCAGAACCATCAGTTACACAGGCTGTCTTACTCAGCTCTGCTTTGTCCTGGTTTTTGCTGGAATGGAAAACTTTCTGCTTGCAACAATGGCCTATGACCGTTACATAGCCATCTGCCATCCACTTCGGTACACAGTCATCATGAACTCCTGCCTGTGTGTTCTGCTCACTCTGTTCTCATTGCTCACTAGCACTGTAGATGCCCTGCTGCACTGTCTGATGGTACTTCATCTGTCATTCTGTGCAGACCTGGAAATCCCCCACTTCTTCTGTGAACTGGACCAGGTCATCAAGCTCGCCTGATCTGACACCCTCCTTAACAACATCTTGGTATATGTAGTATCCAGCATATTGGGTGGTGTCCCTCTCCTTGGGATTATTTTCTCTTACTTTAAAATTACCTCTTCTGTTCTGAATATGCCCTCAACTGAGGGAAAATACAAAATGTTTTCCACCTGTGGGTCTCATCTTTCTGTTGTTTCCCTGTTCTACGGAACTGTTTTTGGTGTGTACATCAGCTCTGTAGTGACTGACTCATCCAGGAAGACCGCAGTTGCCTCAGTGATGTATACAGTGGTCCCTCCAATGATGAACCCCTTTATTTACAGTCTGAGGAGCAAAGACATGAAGGAAGCCTTGAAGAAACTGATCAAGGCAACTTGCCTTTTGGAACTGTGTCATTTGCTTTAGACTTAGTCTTCTAGAAATAATCATAGAACAGGGAAATGGGGTGAGCCAAACTGGTAGACCCTTCTACAACTAAGTGCTTAGAAACGGGTGTTTCAACTTAGATTAGAAATCTGACTTTGGTGTTCTATAGCATAGAGAGTCATATAAAGCTCCTACATTTCTGAGCTTGATTTCCTGGTCATTTTACATAGAGTAGAACCTGAGCAAATGATTCTTCTTGTAGTGCATAGGGAGGGGGTTGCTTCTTAGGAGAATATTAGTAACAGCACAATTATGGGACAAAGCAAGGAGCTAAGTATTTCATCATAGTTAAAGAACCGGGATTAATCCATGGATAGTGCCATATATTTAGTTTCCCAGAATTATTCTTATCTGAAGGCCTGCTTTATATCCCCCTGCGATACCCTAAGTATTGTTACCTGGGTTATGACAATGGATTTCCTGACAGGTTTCTGTTCAGCTTCAGTAATTTGCCAGAGAACAGAACATCTATTCCTTATCATCAGTAAATGCTGGCATTCCTGATGCTGGGCTCAGTGGTTAATAAAAGTGTTCTTTGTATAGCACTAATAGTACCAACTACACTTGGCTTCCCATCAATGAAATTGTTCTAAATTTCCTATTCTAGAATTTAACATGATTATGAAATGTATGAATTCTACCATGAGTATAGCCGTGTCTCAAATATCACAAAAGTGATTCCAGTCAAATTTGATCAAGGAGCATCATCATCTTTAATAAACTGAGCAAAGGAGGGGTGCCTCCAGGCAGAGCATACTGTATTCACCATATCTGGGTGAGCTTTACCCTGTGCTATGTCTCCTCATGGCCAACAGATAGAGCTGGGATCAATTGCAGTTGTCTTATTCTGATGTGACACAGAGAGACAGAAATGTGACTAGAATTTCCTTGGGTCTGCTCTTAATGGAGTTATTCAGAAACCATACTTTGACATATTGTAGACCAAAATTGGGACCTCTGCCCATGTGAAATCTAGTCCTTGGTGAGATGAATAGGATTATCATGGGCAGAGTAGACTAAGCAGCTCGGTGGTTCACAGCCCTTTCTGTGTATTTGAATCAGCAGGACAGCTTGTGGCAAGGTTCATTGGTCCAGGACCATTGTTCCAGACCTGAGAGATTGGGCTCCAGCTTGTGGAGTGGGTCATCAATGTGCATTTATAACATGACCATATGTGATTCTAACATGAGCAGTGTGAGGATGGTCTTTTCAATGCTACTGATGTAGTGTGTAATTTTGGCATGTCTCTTAGCAGAATTCCTGGAAAATAGAAAACACTCAATAAAATTTAGTATGATTATATTCCACACCTATTCCCATTTCTTATTTTATTGCAAGTGAATTAAGCCTGCATCAAGATGAAATATGTTAACATAGAGAAACCCCAAGTTCTGAAAAGCCTGGATCAGATATCTCTTATATATTCTTCCTCTATCAAAAGTTATGTGAAATAACTTTAAACATGTGTATGACTCACTGTTTGAAAAAAATAAACACAAAATTTTGAAGCTACCATGTTATGAACATGTTTGGTTTTGTCTATATGTGTGTGTTGTGGGAGAAAGATTGATTCTTTTACTTCCAACTAAATACAATTATGAACAAGTATACCTCACAGAAAAGCAGGTTTTCAACAATTTTATTGTTGGAATAGTTCTGCAAAATATAATTATATTTATCTTGGAGAATTGCTACATATACACATAAAATTATTTTTCTTATCTTTTAGTTTATTAGTACATGTGTGCAGTAAGTATGTAATGCTTATATTCCTTTTGTAAAATGGGTACAGGCACATAACACATATTATATTCTTCACATCTTTTTTCCCATCCCTCCCTCCTCCTTTACCTCCCTTTTCTGTATGTTTACATATCAAATCTTGACCATGTTTTCTTCCCTTGGCTTCCTGATGTTCTCTTTTCCTCCTTTCCTCAGATCCTTTTCCTATCTTCATAGATTCTACATCTCATTTTGCTACTACCTTTTAATAAATATGGATGATTGTTTCATGGATATATGTTTTTATTAGGTAAAACTTTAATTTATGTTTATAATGCTTCTATGTATTTATAATTTTTATAGGTCTTATTTTGTGGAAAGGTCTGTAATAGGGCTGGGGATGTAGCTCAGTCATAACGCTTTTGCCTAACATGTGCAAGATCCTGGGTTTCCTTAGAGTAGTACATAAATGAGATGATGATGATGATAATGATGATATTAATAACAATGACAGCAATAGTCCATAATGAATCATCATACCAAGATTGTGAATACTTAAGTTTTCCATGGAATTCTGTAATGTCTTACAACACACTGCTGCTTTCCTTTAACATATGTTCAAAATCTTGTACATCTATATGGTTTTACAAGACAGAATTACCTGTTTTCACTGCTGAACATTGGTAAAGATAAAAGGCACAACAACTCCGCAGTATTTATCTGTAGTGACTAATTTCTCTGTTTCTGCCCCAGATGTAAATATTATGTGTATCCCAGGCTTTTGAATGCTTTGGTAATGTTACCTGCTGCAACACTGGCAAATTTAAAATGCAAAGCTGTACCTGTACATGATGTATCTTGGTTCTCAACATGTACAGGTACAAGCACCCAATGTTAAATGTAAATGTATTGTATACCTCAATTGCACCAATAAAAGAATTTAGGCAAAAGATTAATTAAAGTTAAAAAACAAAATGCAAAGATGTGTGATTCCTGGTATATTTACAGAGTTATATGAATTTTATATGGAATATCATATTGAGTTCTTTATACCCAAATTCTTCTGCTCAACATTATATTTGTGATGCTTCCATAGTTTATTCCATTTAGCACATGTTTATTGTCATTATTCCACCCATTTCTACTGTGTGAGCATGCAGAATTAATTTGTTTAATTGTTTGGGGAGTGATTTGTCTACAGCTAGAATTATATTTTTATTTTTAATTTTTTTTTAGTTTTCTGACATAGGATGTCACTATGTAGCCCAGGCTAGTTTCAGACAGCTGCTTCTCCTGTTTTAGCCTTCTATGAGCTGGGATTACAGACGCACACCACTGTGCCTGGATAGAGCTGGAATATTTTCTCAATAGCACTGCAAGGAGCATTCTGATGTAGGCTGTTGAGTGCACAGTTGTGCATATTTAGCAGTCCAATATTTGCATCCTAGGGAATAGATATGGATACATTTATTGAACACCACTATACAATGCTCCAAAGGTGTTGCATCAACTTAAATTCTCATTATCTTGACAATATATTATGATACCTGCTTTTTTCATTTTGACCATGATGATTAGTATGTAATAGTGTCATACATTTAAATATATTTTTCTTTTCTTTTAATTTTTAATACCAGTGCTTTAGTGACCATCTCTACCTCTGAATGAGCTGGGATTTTAAACTAAGGAGGATCCCTCCCACTGTCTAGAGATCAGAGCCTGAATCCAAGCCTGAGATCCCCGGAAGCAACAGGAGGTGTGGTAGGAAGAGAATGGTGTGTGCCTGCACTCTCAGGGTCTGGAAATCAGTCACCAAGAGTTCTGTCCTTCTGTCATCTCTGCCTTAAGGCTCTGAGCTGCCTTGGGGGATAAATGAGAATGCGCCTCTGGCTAATGAGGAGCTTTGCTAATTTGATTCCTCAAGGCCACAGAAATTGAAAATAGTCAACCTGTGACCACCTTATCAGGAACAGGGCTCAGATCAGGGAACACACACTTGAATCTGCTTCTAGAGATGAGAACTCACACCCAAGAGCTCGCTACCTATTGTTCCATCTGCCCTTCCTCAGGATACATTTTCCACCTTCATCTCTCAATATCCAGTGAACACATTCAGAATTCCTAGCTGATATCTTCCAGGTATTCTGAAGTTCTTCCAAAAGTATGAGATATTGAAGTACTTTTCTCTGTCCTTTACCCCCCTCTTTTGGTCCCTTTTTCCTCCCTCCCTCCCTCCCTTCCTTCCTTCCTTCTTTCCTTCTTCCTGACTTCCTTTCTTCCTTCTTTCCTTCCTCCTCCCTCCTTCCTTTGCTACCTCCCTCCACTCTTTCCTTCCATTTTCTTTCATATATTTCTCATTCTTTTCTCTCTTTGTCTTTATTTTGTATGTCCCTACCCCATGAAGTAAGAGAATAGTCACCAGTTGCTGGCCATAAGAAAAAAACAATATTCTAATCTAATTTGTAATGCTTTCTTTATATATTTACACCTTTGTACAGATTTTGTGGTCTGCTCTCATTATATTCAGCTCTTATTGTATTTTCTGAATTCCAGAGATACTTTCCTTCTCTTGAGTATGAATCATTCCCTTCCAAATGTGTTTTGTAATTCTCTGTCTTCTTTCATTCTTTTGGCTGCTGCTGAAGCTGAGGTGGAGTAAGTCTGGCTGTTCAGTTTAACCATTTTGGATTCTAGCTGTCACCCTTACAGAACTCAAGTTTTGTTCCTTCTTTAAAAAAATATTTCATTTATGCATAACAATGGTATATATTTATAGCTTACAGTAGTCATTTTGTTAAAATTCAGGATAACTAGAGTAACCATTGCCTCCTACATTTATAATTTCTTTGTGGTGAGAAATTGTTATTTTCCTCCATCTGTTTCAGAATAAACACAACACTCCTATTAACCTCAGTCTCCCTACTGTGCATCTGTGTACTAATACTCGACTGAGACAACTCCAGAAGAGAAGGTTAAGCCCATGGAAGCCCAATGAACTACTTTTCCACTCTTCCTCTTTTAGAATTTCAAAAAATTATGAAATATATTAAAACAGTCAAAATGCACAGTGAGCATAAAAACACAATTGTGAATCAACCTTCCAGATTTAATCATTAATTCTGCCAGATAGCTTCAGAAATTTATTAAAAGTTTAATAATGCCTATTGAAAAATAATAATGAATTACAAACAGAGACAAGAAATTTCCTTTATGCTATTCCTTTATGCTCCTCCCTTCCTTTCCAGGAACCTCCACTCTGGAATTTCATTAAACCTCACAATTTTTAGGGCAACACTATTGTTATGTGTGAATGTAGTAGAAAAAAGTAATTTATGGCTAATACAAATTCCCATTGAAGCAAGAATGTGTGTTAAAATTAACATATGGTGGCTTAAATCAATATTGAGCAACATATTAAAATAATATTAAAGTAGTATGTCATTGCCTGGCTGTGCCTTAGTCCATCTATTCCTGTATGGATACATGTTTAGGCTCTTTTCTCCCCTTCACTGGCCTGGCAGGATTCCCACTTGGGGTTTGAGCACATCTCTATTTGGCTCAGCCCTGTAATATTGTTCCTGGGGTGCCCTATGTCTCTCTTTCCTCCTTTCTCTCTCACCCTCAACATCCCACATAACTTCCAGCCTTATCCACAGCTGAGCACAAACTGATAGGTAATTCATCACAGGGTTTTGTAAGGCGAACCCTGTACTTAGCGCTTTTCATTTATTTTTCCTCTTAGCCACATCTCTGTACATTTTCACAGCACTTCCACTACATAAATGAGACAATTGAGTCTGCTCAGAGTTTCAGATACCTCCACATGTCACAGATCCACATTACAGTTGGAGAACTCATGATTGGATCTGCACCTCTCTGAGCCCATGTCTTATGTTCAAGGGCCGATTCTGCTACCATCACTTGCCTCTCTCCAGGGAAAGTCATCTCCTGCTCAGACCCTCAATTTATGGTGCAGAGAGCTTAGTTACCTGGGCATGGTGACTCATGCCTGTAATCCCAGCCACATAGGACACTGAGATAGGAGGATGGCAAGTTTGAGGCCAGTCTGGGCAACTTAGCAAGACCCTGTCTCAAATAAAAATAAAAAGGGCTGGGGATATAGTTCAGTAGTTGATCACTTGTCTAGCATGCATGAAGACCTAGGTTCCAAATAGATTAAAATTGTGCTCCCTTCACCATTCAATAGAACTCATGGTGGTGCTGATATTTTATGGTGCCTCCTGGGGCATCTTTGAAGAAATTTACTCTTGGTTAATAAGACCAAGAGGCAGATGCCTTGAAATTGACAGCATGTGCCATTTATTTTTATTTTAAATACAGTTTTTAAGTATTTAGCCAATAATAATGTTCTTTTTTCAAAATAAATATGGTTAACTTACACCAATGGGCATATAATACAACTTCAAAGCATTTTCTTTCATTGAAATCTTACCTTTATATGATTTTAATATTAAATTTTAAAATACAAACCCTTATTTTGTTGTAAGTATAAGGACAGATTAGAATCTAGCAGAAGGAACTTCAATAATACTTCCAGATCTTCTCCAAGGACCAGCATTGTTATATCATTTTCATTTATATTATTTCCAAAGTCTGATCTTATTTAGCAATCTTACCTTATGATGTGATTTCAAACTCACTAACAATTTCAAGCAATAGTTGAGAAAGTCATAGAATCCTTGAAATGTACCAGCAATTTGTTTATCAGTCCTCATCAGCATGTGAGTTTTTCATTCTATACATTTGTCCACAGGCTCTAGTAAAGATGCTATGGGGGGTTGCAAGATATACCGCATGGGGACTGAATGAGACCAATTCCTCATTGTCTATTCTGGGATGCCAAGATTCATTTCTTATGAATTCAGGAAATCCATGGAATATAGCCTAGACCTAAAGCAATTCCTGGGCTGGTCCACACAGGACTTCTCCAGGGATCAGAGCTTAGTCTTTATCCTACCTGAACCAGAGACTGAGAGGACTGAACCAGAAATTTTAGGAGGGAGGGCGTGATCCAGAGTGGACTCATAACATTTCCTTTCTTAATTGTATGTAGATAAAAGATCTAGGTTGAAATAAATAAAAGGAGGATTTATGATATTAGCTAAAAGGGATTTTTATTACCACAAATTATGAGAAAGGGAAAATTATAGGAAAAAATTACAAAAAAAGGATGCCGCTAAAATGTAAAGAAAAGAGCAAGTAGATTTCTCTAAAACTATCCATGGAGATTAATTATATCAACTCCTATTAATATTTAAGTCTTTTTTTTTTTTGGTACCAGGAATGAAACTCGGGATCTTGTGTTTCCGAGGCAGGCACCGGAATCACTGAGCTAAATCCCCGGCATTATTTAAGTACTTTTGCAAGTAATTATTTACTTCTCCCTTTTAAATCTGTACTCATGTGGTCAAATGTTAGCATTTTAACTCTCAATAAAATAATGGCTTCGTGCAATAGTTATTAATAGAAAAAGATAGGCTGATAATATGGATTTTCACCTGAAAGTACTGCAGGATATTTATGAAATATTGAGATTAAGTCTACTTGAGCTTCTGGACAATCAGGAGTCAGAATTATTCAGTGAAAAGCCAGATAGTAAAGAGTTTGAGTTTTGCAACTGTATTATATTTGTAACAAGTGCTAAACAGTACTGTTGTAGCCCTAAAGCAACTATAGAAAATACATAAAGGAGTGAATGTTTTCCAGTAACCTTTTACTTACGAAATCAAACAGGCAGGGTTTGGCTCAAACACTACATTTCCCCAAACTGTAATATACATCCCTGACAATATTATTATAGAACTCTGTTTGTTAAGACATGGTAGGGAAGAAGACACTATTTCCTTTGTGTTTTATTCTTCAAAAGTGGCTCTACTTGAAATGCAACAAGTAGAAAATAAAATCATTTTTGCTGTAGTTAACAAAATTGAACTATGCATTTTAAAATAGCTGGAAGAGAGGATTTTGAAATGCTCACTTTGAAGAGAAAATATAAACATATGATTTGGTGGATGTGCTACATTCCTGATTAGTTGATGTTATCAAGATGAATATTTTGATATTTATACAATGTATACATGTTTCAAAACAAACCATTATACCTCATATATATGTGCAATTAATATGTGTAGATTTAAAGATAAATATAGAAAAAAATTGGATAGGTGGAGAAGTATTGAGGGCAACAAAAGATAAGAGAAGGAGAGTGGGAAAATAAGTGGGAGCAAAAGTCTGTAGCTGATTGTGTCTCAAAATATAGACAAGATGGAGGAGGTTTCAGCTAGTTTTTGTTTCCTTACCAGTCCCATCTTTTATTTCAGACTCATTAACAAAAATGAACCCAGGAAACTTCTCAGAAACCGCAGAATTCTTTCTTCTGGGATCTCAGAAGATCCAAACCTGCAGCCCGTACTCTTTGCACTCTTCCTGTCCATGTACCTTGTCACAGTGCTCAAGAACCTCATCATCATCCTGGTTATCATCCATGACTCTTACCTCCACACCCCCATGCACAACTTTCTCTCCAATCTGTCCTTTGTTGACATCTGTTTCACCACTATCACCATGCCAAGGATGCTGGTGAACATCCAGGTGCATAGTAAATCCATTAGTTACACCGGCTGCCTCACCCAATCTGGTTTGCCTTGGTTTTTCTTGGATTAGACAATGGAATTCTGGTAACCATGGCATATGACTACTTTGTAGCCATCTGTCACCCCTTAAGGTACAATGTCATCATGAACCCCAAACTCTGCTGGCTGTTGCTTCTGCTTTCCTTCCTCATCAGTGTCCTTGATGCCCTGCTCCACATCTCTATGGCACTGCAGCTGTCATTCTGCAGAAACCTGGAGATTCCTCATTTTTCTGTGAACTGGATCATATTCTCAAGCTTGTGTGTTTTGATATCCTCATCAATAATATCCTGGTTTATTTGGTGACCGGCCTGTTGGGTGCTGTTCCTCTCTCTGAGATAATTTTCTCTTACACTCAAATTGTCTCTTCTATCCTGAAAATTCCATCAGCTGGTGAAAAATATAAAGCCCTCTCCATCTGTGGGTCACACTTAAATATTGTTTACTTGTTCTGTGTGACAGGTTTTGGGGCATACCTCACCTCTACAGGTACCCAATCCTCCAGAAAGAGTGCAGTAGCCTCAGTGATGTACCCTGTGGTCACGCCATGATGATCCATTTTATCTACAGCCTGAGAAACAAGGACATGATAGAGGCTCTAAGGAGACTTATTTCTAGAATATCATCTTTCCCTTAATGTGCCAGGTACTTACACTACTAGACCATGCCAGAGAGAAATAGACAGTGATTCAGAAAGTCTGACCAATGACTTTGAACACACAAGACCAGAGACATAATACTGAAGAATTGAAATGGTATAACCAGACCATTTGTTTGAATTCTTCCTTTGCTATAAAGTAGCTGCGTGTCTTTAGACAATTTATGTCAACTCTTCATGCACGGTTTCATCATCTCTAAAATTAACAACATTAGATTAGATTAGATCCTTTGTCCCTGAAATAGAGTGTCCCAGATGCTTGGAAAAATTATTGTATCAAACCCTTTGGGTTTTGTGATATTCCAATGAAAGTTATGTTATTGATGACTTTAAGTTACTTTTTGTTTCTAAGATGATTTTATTTCTCTTTTTCCATGAGAGATCTGTGTTCATTTCTATAGGTACTCGTTCTAGACCAATGCTCCTATTTGTTCATTGAGCTCATTAACTCTTTGTCACAGCTCTGTAGATTCTCCTGTCTTCTCCACCACTTTTTAAATTTATTACACCTTTGCCAGTAGTAGTCAATGTGTATAAGCTCCTTTGGAAAAGTTAAACAAAATCCTTATTTCAACTTCTCATCCTGCTCCAGCCAGTCTCATTCTCTTTTCCCTTTGCAAAAATTTCCCAAAAAGAAATCTCTCTCCTTGCACTTCTCAATACTTCTCCTCACCTATTTTTCTGATGTTCAGCCAACCAGCCTTTGCTCTGATTTCTAAACTCCAGGTTTCCAGTTGCCTTCACTCATCATGGGCCAGTGTCTACTTCTGAACTCATTTACTGATATCTAATACTGCATGAGATGGAGAACATTGCAAATCCATCCAGCAAGCCAATAGTGAGCTTTGTTAAGTTCTTCCTTAGAAGATTGTCTCAAGCTTTAAAGTGCTCCAAGTTGATGATCTGAGTGCAGACAGTGCACCACTCATAAATTCACCCTAATTTCTCCAATAAAGATGCTCTGTCTCTGCTATTTGGCAATTAATCTCCTAAAGTATGTAATTCTCATTACAAACAAAGAGGTGTACTTTCTTACTTACAGAAATAAGCCAATAGGACCCACACAGGAAGCCATATTTATATACTTTTTTGTTTTGTGACCAGCATTATTTTGTCATATTTCTTCAATATCATATTCTATTAGTTACTCACTGAAAAAATGGACTTTGTTTACAAGCCCATTGATATGTTTGTACATTTTTCTGCTTTTGGATTTTAATGTCAATAAGGTTAAAATGTTGTAGAAGTGCTTATCTAAGATGTGTGAAGCACTGTATTCAATCTTCAGTATTGAAAAAAAAAGATATTGAGGAAAATCATCTCAATGTCATCTCATCACAAATTTAAATAGTAAATATTGTGCATTATATATTCATATAGGAAGAGTTTATTTTTCACTGGAGTCCAGGATATTGGACTCAGGGTCTTGGCCCGGCTAGCCAAGTACACTATCACTGAGCTATACCCTCAGACCTTTTTAAATTTTTGAGACAGGGTCTCTCTAAATTGCCTGGACTACTTTTGGACTTGGAATTTTTCTGCCTTGGTCTTCTGAATTTCTAGTATTACTAGCTAGGATTAATGCACCACCCAAAACTAGGTGTGCATGTGTATTTCTGACGTAAATGGTATAATTGTCTCCCGTCCTGGTGTGCCACTGAGAATATAATAGAGTGTCTCTGTGATTGTTAGTGGTCCTGTGACTATGTCCTATTATCCATAGTTTGGTATAGTGTCTACGTTGTGACAGTGGTAGTTCCACACTTCTTTCTCTCTGTGACTGTATGTGCAACTAGAGTAAGTTCTGTGCCTGGGTGATTCTGTTTGTATGTATGTATGTATGTATGTAAAGCAATGCTAAATATTAGACACAGGAGTTTGTGAATGCCATTAAGCACTCTACCAGTTGGCTGTACTGCAGGCCTTAGAAAGTGTAGAAACACTATAAAGGTGGCAAGATAATTTGATAAACACAATATGGATGTCTTAAGATATGAGGTTTAAAATCAACTCTAAAAGGGAACACCATCTCCTGCTAAGAAATAATGATTGAAAACTGATTGGTTTTGCTGAGCATATTATAGATACATTGTACTCTATTGCTTTCTGTTGAGTTTTCAATTAAATTAGCATATCAATTAAAAATAAAGAGCTAAATATTCAACTCAGGCTCCTTATTAAAAAAAACTACTGAAAATTGCTAAAGGCATTTACCAGGTGCTAAACAGGCAGTCATGGTACTATCCACATTTTTGGCCATGAGCAGTAGTCATAGAAAACAGATTAGAATACTCTCTGTTAAACAAAAAATAATTAAGGGTCAATCAGCATCTCTGCCACATAGGAAAAGGTACCCCAAGTGTTTGCATTTTAACAAAATTTATAACTTCATTATTGATACACACATGTATAATTTTCCCACTTTCAATAGGATATATGCTTCCACATATTATGGAAGAGGTAATCCTTCATCTATAAATGAAAGGAAACAATAGAACATATGAGAAAATTCTGTGTTCTGTGTAGAAAGTCTGAAAAATTCAATGAGCATAAACAATGGAGAAAATTGAATCATGGAAACATGGCCTGGAGAGGCAAGGAAATTATCCATCCTAATTTCTTCTCTTCCATAGTCTTTTTCTTTAAGAACGTGTCCTCCTGGGGTTAGAATGACAGTGAAGTAGCTGGTCAAATGTGGAGCTTTGGATATTGGGCACCCAGGGATACAGAGACCACAGGAACCAGCTAGTGAAAAACCTCACCCAAAATCCCTGTCTTGTTAGGAATCTATACCTGAATTCCCACCCAGTGATGATGCTTTGGACAAGGACTCATGGCACATTTAGTCACAACTCACCCCTTGTAAACTTGACAATCAAACACATCTCCTTAAACCATATGTAATCTCTGGTACAACAGCAAGGCCTTACACCTAACATGATAAAACTATTCTACATGCAAACAGGAACACAAATTCCCTTCCCAAATAAAAGGTAAAATTTTTCTTGGGTGATGATTACACTTTTCCCGAGATTCCATAACTTAAATATTGTAATGTAAACATAACAGTATTAAGTACTAATATTAAGTCAATCAACATTATGGTAAAAAGAAAGAAAACAAAGATACTTGTTTAGTGTGTGTTCACATGTATGCATGAGAATATTAAAAAATAGGAGAGAAATAGTCATGACAATTACCATCCTTGTTTCTGTAGCTGTCCACATTGGTGTAGGTGGCATTTATAGCCACTTTCTTCTACTTCTCATTTTTATCCACTTGGCCTTCAGTCAGCACTTCAGCAAGTCTCTTCTTTACTTAGTACAGCAAACCGTGGCTGAAGGATCTGGGCCTCTTCTCATCCTGCGTGGATTGGCTCATTGTAGTTTCACATTGACCTTAATAACAGGGCAAGATAATACTAAGAGATATCTTATGTGATATCCTGCAGTTCCAATGTGTTCTTTTTACCTCATAATAGAAGAGTAGTTCAATTTCCCTTTGCATCAATCACACCCAGCAGCACCACAACACTGTAGCTTGTTCAGTTAGATACATGAGGATCCCAGAATGACCAGGCATACTTCTTAACTTTCAGTTCAGTAGAATCATTTTCATACCTCTTAGAACAAGCCTTACACATCTGGAACTAAGACTTCTAGGCTAGCACAATAGAAAGTCTTGAGAACAGGAAGTGAAAATTTTGCAAGTGAGTCATTAGGGATAATTTTGAATGGTACCATTCTCACTTCCTTTGCCTTAGCCCTGTGAATCTTGGCTGTTGGAGAAACAATATTATATATTGGAGGCTGATAGAAAGCACAAGCAGCATTCTGGAGGACTTTGCCTGAGCCCTACAAAGTATTGCCAGCCAAGTGGCACTGTAATTCCATCTTCACTAGGACATCAAACCTTTCTATCAATCCAACTGGTTCTCAATGGTGAGGAATATGGTAAGACCAGTGAGCATGTCCATGAGCCCACTGCCATACTTCATTGGCCATGAAGCATGTTCCTTGATCAGAAGCAATGGTGGGAGGAATGCCACAGTGGTGGATGAGGAATTCTGTAAAGATATGGATGGCAGTTATAGCAGATGAATTACATTCAGGGAAGGCAAATCCATACCTAGAATAAGTGTTTAGTTAAGTAAGAACAAAGCACTGCCCTTTTCATGATTAAAATGAACTAGTATAATCAACTTCCATCATGTTGCAGGCTGATCACCCCAAAGAATGGTGCCATGCTGGAGACTCAGTGTTGATCTTTGCAGGTGGCAGAATAGGCATTCAGCAGTGGTTTTGGCCTTGGTCAGCCCTGGTGAGTAAAAAACCATGTCTTAGAGCCCTACCAACATAATCATATTATTCATGAGCCCATTGGACAATGAGAGTGGTGACTGAGGCAGTAAACTTGACTGCTATCTGCAGAAAGAGTCATCCTATATACTTCACTAAAGTCATCTTCTGTTGAAGTCACCATTTGGTAAGAATTTTTATGGAACATAAATATCTTTACAATCTTCAACCATATGGATATTTCTATCCATATACTTCTTCCCTAAATGTCTTTGTCATCAATTTTCCAGTCGTGATCTTTCAATATCCCTTACCATCTAGCCAGATCACTGGCGGCACTCCATCAATTGGTATATATCTTCACACTTGACCATTTTTTTCTTCCAAGCAAAACATATGACCAGGTGAACTTCCCTAAGTTCTGCCCACTGTGAAGATTTTCTTTCACCACTGTCTTTCAGGGATCTCCCGGAAAGGGGCAATGGTACAGAAGCAGAACACTTTGGATGGTGCCTGTATAATATGCAGAACAACCTTTGTGCCAGGATCTAGTCTTCTCTTTCCGACAACTGATCATAGAATACATCCCATGAAGTTCATTTTGTAGGGCAGAAAGATGTATAGCAGGAGTATGAACCATGAGTGTTTGGAAAATTTCTTGCAACTTACTTGTACCTTCTAGACCTACTCAGACGTGAGGACATATATACTACTCCATTTGATGATGGGCTCTTGCTGTGCAGGTCCAAGTTCATGTTGTGGTGAATTAGATTGCACCCAGTTCATAATGGGTAGCTCGGTTTGCAAAGCAACCTGTTGCCCTGTGGTAAATTGTTCAGTTTCTATCACGTCTTAGTAGTAGTCCAGGAGCTGTATATCAAAGGGAAAGTGATATTCTGCAGATGATAGTGCAGCCTTTCTCCAAAATCCTAAAGGCCTCCACTGTAATACAATGCAGAAGCATGCTGGAGGCTCCAAACAACATCTTTATCTGCCAATGACACCTCAAGTGTTACTATATCTGCTTGATTGTTTCAAGTGGCAGAGAGGCCTGCATAGCTGCCTGACCCTGTTGCAGAGCATTCTTTTGTTTTCAGCCACACACAGAAGAAGAAGCCATCTTAGTCATTTGGTAAATTGGCTAGAGTAACAAACCCAAGTGATGAATGTGTTGCTTCCAAAATCCAAATACAGCAACAAGGCAATGTGCCTCTTTCCCTTTTGCAGAAGGTGCCAGATGCAGCAACACATCCTGTCTCACACCACATGACTTCTAAAAATTTCACTGTGATAGAAGACCCTTCAAATTTAGGTGGATTTATTTTCCATTATTTGACATATATATGCTTTACCAACAAATCCAGAGTTATTGCTACTTTTACTCATGTGATGTCATCAATGTAATGGACTGGTGTGATAGTTCATGGAAAAGAAAGGCAATGAATAACTCTCTAAATGTGACAAAAAAATGGAGAACTGATATGCTCCTGGAGGTAAGACAACAAGAGTGTATTGACATTTCCAGCAGAAAGCAAATTTCTTTGTGTGGGCTTTATGAATAGTTGTGGAGAAAAAGAAATTTACTTCAAACCAAGTACCAGGAGATGATAATCTGCTCTAGCAAAGAAATCAAATCCAGTACAGAGCTGCAATTGGAGTCACCTCTTGATTAACTTTATGGTAATCCACCATCATTCTGTAAGATCCTCCCATCTTCTGTACAGGTCAAATAGGAGAGATCAATGTGGGTGTGTCGAACACCATCCCTGCATTTTTCAAGTCCTTGGTAGTTTTGCTAATCTCTGCAATCCATCCAGCAATGCAATATTGCTTTGATATACTATTTTCCCAAGTAGTGAAAACTCTTGTACTTTCCAATTAGCCTTTTTCACCCCAATATCCTTCACAGTACAGGTCAGAGAACTAGTATGGGGAATCTTCTAAGTAGTAAGTATATCTACCCCCATACATTCTAAAACTGGAAAAATGAACACTGAATGGATTCACAGGCCTACTGGTCCCATTGTGAGTCAGATCATGTCTAAATCCTATTGTTCACCTGGCCTCCTAGTCTTATTGGGAGCCTTGATGATGTTTTGGGTCTCTTGGCATCAGTGGTTTAGAATCAGTTTCCAGTAGTACCTATAATTTATAATTATTTCATTTACCCCAAAGTATGGTTACCTTGATAGGAAGATTCTTTGGGGATGGATGGGAGAATGACGCATATATATTTGGTACTGTATGGGGGCTCTTCCTCTGAAGGACCCAATGCCCCCTTTATTCAAAGGAATCTGGGTCTGTGAACTGGCTGAAGCCTAGGAATTGGTTCAGGTTCCATGATTCTCTGTTGGTATGATTTAAGGTAGATTTTTGTCCTAAAATTTAGTAGGCTTCCTATTTATTTCACTTCTGGGAACACCATGGTCAACTAGCACATGCCACAGATGTGGACATGTCAGACCATTCTAAACATTCCTTAATTTCTGCTGTTCTTTAAGGTAAAGATACACACCTTGTCTTTCATGGTTGAGTGCTGCTCTGTGGCCCCTGGCACACTAGAATCCAGTTAAATCCATCACTTTTAAGTTTCTCAATTGACGGACTGTGGTCACCTCCATAAGTTTTAGGATACAGAGAAAAGCAATGACAGGGCTCTTCAAGAATGTTCCACTGGAGCTGAAACCATAGTGCAGATGCCAGCAGCAGCACCACCAGAGCATGCCATGTGGGCTCCATGGTATCTGAATCCACACTACAGAAGTGCTGGGGGACCACAAAGGCCATGGTTATAAGCCTCAGAAGAACAGCAGAAATGAACAACAGAGAGGGACTCTCTGAGGTTCTTCAATGAAAACTGAAGCCCACTGGGAAAATGGAGAAAATCTCTGCAATAAAGGCACAGTGGACCACTGTGGATGGTAAGTTGATGGGATCAGCACCTCTCATAGAAACTCAGAATCCCTTATGGGGGAGGACAGCTGGCCCTGCAGTAGAACCTTGCAGACTTCAATCCTGCAGGAGGTCAGGGATCTCAACTTGGGCCTTCCAGGCAGAAATGAACCTGAATCTCAGTAGACTACAGCTGTCTGGCTGAGACTAATCAACTTAGACCTACACACTGCTGCCAATTTTGTCTACCAGGACAACAGAGTCATATCCTGAGGAAGCCCTTTTATGTATATATGTATTTTTTTTTCATTTTCTTTTTTCTTTCTCTCTCTCTCCCTTCTTTGTCTGCATTTGTCTCCCTCTTTGTTTCTGTTCCTGTCCTATTTTGAATTGTTTCTTTCTCTCTGTCCTCTTCAATGTCACTATACATTTTTTTTTTGTACCAGAGATTGAACTCGGGTCCTTGCACTTGTGCAGCAGGCCGCAAAACCACTGAGCTAAATCCCCAGCCAGAATGTCACTATTCTTACAGGAAGGTTAATGCAGTTTCTAACTTCCCTATTGCTTTTAGTTTGCTCTGTTCTTGTCATTATTCTTTGGGTCTGTATTTTTCCCGTCTTCAACAGTTTCCCAAAATTTGTGTGATATTTCCATGTCATCTAGCCACTCCTCTAACCTTTTCCTCTCCTTCTAGCTCTCTATCCCTCCCTCCCCAGCCTCTTCTAAATCAGTTTCCCAAAGGGTAAATTTCCTATATTGAAGGGATTATTTATTGCAGACTTATTTTGGGTTGGCCCTCGATTTTGTTCTAGCTCACACAGTTAAAGGTGACAGATTAACTGCTGCTTTGTTTCTTCCCTTAACCTCTCTCCAACCTTTTTCTACTCTGCAAAAGATCTATTTCCATTTTTTCTCTCTCTTTTTTTTTGTTACCAGGGATGGTACTTGGAACCTTGCACTTGAGAGGCAGATGATGGAACCACTGAGCTAAATCCCTTGCCCACCATTTTCTCTCAATTCTTTTTTTCTTTAAATCCCCTTCCCCTTCCTTCCCTCCCCCTCTTCATTCTTTTTCCCCTTTTAAAAATGCAGTCAGCAATGTCAATGAAAATGGATTCACTATAGTGTACCAAATATAGAGAACAAAAATTAATTTTCAAGATACATTAATACACATATGCATTTCTAGTTGTTTTTAAAGTGCTTCACACTGATCTCAAGGGCCCAGCTTGCCAGCCCCTGTTATGCCCTGCGTTGGGAGCTAAAGTCAGTTTGGATGAAAGAATAATGCATCCTTTCAGGGACTTTAATGAAAAAGGAGCTCTGTCTGTGCTATAACAGTTCAAGCAAAGTGACTTTTCCCACGTTCAGAACAAAAGTGCGTTTTTATGTGGCAATATGAAAATCCATAGGTTAAGAGAGAAACAGGGCAACAAGGTGTAAGAATCCTCAAAGGGACCTGATGTAGCACAAGGGCTTGCCTGCGAGGACTGTTTATACTCTGGATGCATCAACAGGACAGAGAAAGTATGGCGGTACTCCACCGGCCAGTGTACACTTATGATTCTATGTAGTAAAAGGAACAGGAGGAAGGGAGGGTGGTGATGTCCTCCATCACCACCAAAGGAGAAAAGAACACTACCTATTAGAAGCACGAATGACTCTTAACTGAGAGAGGAGCCAAGAGGCGCAAGAGGTAGCAGAGAGGATCCTACACCACAGCAGAGAGGCTCTCAGGGAGCTAGGTCCAGGTCAATGGAGGAAGAAAGACAAGGGAAAAGGGCACAACCAACATGGCTCCAAGCATTGTCAAATGAACAAAAAACAGAACTGGGGTTCCCAACGCATTCCTCAGCACCTGCTTTAGCAAGGTAATGACTGTTCTGGTAACTATGGTTACAATAATGAAACCAGGAATTTTATCAGGCTACTTATGGGTAACAGTGGAAGCAAACAATTGAGGGCTTCAAAATGATAATGACAGGATATTCTTCAAAAATACTTGCGTAAATATTTCATATTTAAGTAGCAATCTTCTCCCATTTGTCCTGGGTTGAAGAAATCACTATTTTGAATGAACCAATATCTTTTTATTATTCTTTTCATAAATGCTGTTGGACACTACTGGGCTTGCAGAGTTCCCTTATTCTGGGGCTTACAATACTTTCATCATGGTAGGCTTCATTTGACTTTCAGAAGTTTCAGAACAAGCTATTAAATCATGATTTTTGAGGCACCTTTGGTTGAGACTTTTTAATTTTTTGAGATTTAGGAGAGATTACACAGGAGTATGAAGCATGAATAAAAATACAAGTTAGTGTTTTGTCTTAGTAGTTTTAAGAAATTAAAGCAAACAAGTTTAATTTTTCCTGTATTGAAAATAACCTGTAACTCTGTTTTGCACTTCTGGAAGTAGGTTTACTCTGATTTTAAATTATTAACTTCACACCTTTTTGTAATCTGTCTTACAAAACTCATTTGGCTTAAAAATGTGAAAGCCATGAAAATTTGTTATTTGATGTGATTATATTTCCAGCTTCATGTTCATGTAAGATTTTGATAAAACCAAAAAATAATTCAAAACATTATCTATTCAAAAAGGAAATATTAATACACTTATAATACAGATGTTCTTCATTTAACAACCCTTGTGTTTGAAGGCCTCTACAGACTTGAAGCCCAGCATTGAGAGTTGCAATGTTCCTTTTTTGTACAATTCTGTACATCTTATTTATAGAATCTCAATATGTTTTTTGTACAGTACTATAATTTTTGCTGATTGTACTGTTATGTACAGCATGGTAGTATATTCTGTTATATATTACAGTAGTGCATGTAAGGGTTATGCAAATAAAAGCAAAGTCATCAAGTTGGACTTTCCTTTGACCATTTCTTTGTTGTGAGAATTTTCATGTACATACTATAGACATTCCTCATTTAGCAAACAATTTCAGCAATAGAATTTGGCAATTAAAAGAAGAATGTCTGTATCTTAAGCTATACTTATAATTATATATTGTATACTTACATATAAGCTATATTTCCACAGCTCAAATTCAATTAAGCTTCCTGATATGATTTAATGGATAGACAAAACTAGAATGGGAGATTGAGCTTGGTTAGAAAAGTTCAATATGTTCTATGTACAAGGTACATGAAATGAGAGTGAGGAGAAGCGGTTGAGAGAACTGGATGGGATAGACCTCAACTCAGGTGTCAGAAAAGCAACCTCCATAAGTTCCTCTCCTCTGCAGAGTTGGTCTTTAAGAACAGGCACTTGTGGGATCAGAGTAGCAGTAACATTTCTAGTCTAATAAGGAGCATTGGATTTTGAGGCCCTTGGGACCTAGAGGCTGTAGAAGCCAGCTGGAGAAACCTCACACAAAAGCCCATCCAGTCAGGAAGCAACAGCTGCTGTTTCTCCAAAAGATGATCCTTCTTGATCTGGACACCACTGGCTCAGTTGTTGCCACTGCTCTTCCTGAGACGAGATCTTCTGCCTTCCACATCCAGGTGAGATGCTGAGCATCATTCCCAGTCCAACTGACCAGGTAACTATTTATTCAGTCAATGATTTGAGCATGAACACAAATGATGTTTCAATTTCAGCCGGTGAGATCAGCAGATGCAAAAGAGAATGAGAAACAGGTCTTCCATGAGCCTGTTACCTTGACACCTTCTTACTTTTCTTTTCAGGTTTTACCAATGCTCACCCAGCTCTCATTCTGTTGGGCACCTACAATCAGAGCAATCATTTCCCCTGAACAGAAACCTGCCTTTTCTTAAGCAAAATGACTCTCAAGAAATAGTGCAATATTTACGTGAATCTTTTGGAGGTGACGGGAGAATTTTATTCAATGGATTATTTTTCTGCAGATACTGTAATAACATACCACATAATGAGTAAATAAGTAGCAGAAATTTATTTCCTCACAATTCCGGGGGCCAGAAATTGACAGGTCATGTTGTAGGCTGAGTTGGTCCCTCCTGAGGTCTCTCACCTTGATCAACAGATGGCTGCCTTCTCTCAGTGTCTTCTCATGGTCTTCACTTTGTTTCTGTACCCTAATTACCTCTTTCTTAGAAGGACCACTGTTGTGTTGGGCTAGGACTCACTCTAAGGACCACAATTTACATTACTTATCTTTTCAAAGAACCAACTCTAAATGCAGTCACGCTATGCAGTATTAGTGGTTAGATTTCAACCTATTAATTTTAAAACAGACAGAATTCATCCCATAAAAATAATCTTGTCTCTTACATGATGTTCAATTTCTTAATCCATAACTATATAGAAAACTTTGTTGTATCCATGGAGGGGGACTGTGAGGACTCTGAGGAAGGCGCTGGAGTCACAGAAAGTCTCATTCGGCAGCTTCCCAATACCCATTTTGTACTTTCTGAAGTTACCAAGTATTTTAAAGAGAAGAAGCAGATACAGTGTAATTAATAGCAACAACAACACATGACCGCATGTCAACACTTTCCAGAACTAAGAAATTAAACATCTGCCTATTCTTTTTAAATGAAGTGATAAAATATGAACCATACAGAATTAATCTCTTTGGTATTTTATTCTATTTATTTTCTACCTTATCAAAAGACCTGACATCTTGGATTCACTG
This sequence comes from Heterocephalus glaber, assembly GCF_000247695.1. The sequence goes on along the minus strand of NW_004624935.1, from coordinate 1,133,178 downwards.
GGGGTCCCCATGCATAGCTCGGAGTTGTATATGTAGGGATTTAAAAGCAGTAACCATAGCATCCATCAGTCAGGGAAAGCTGAAATAATGTTGTGAAAATACAGTAGAACACTGTGCTATTTTAAATTCATGAAGGAGAACTAAAGATAGCAAGATTAATAAAAATAAATAATCTGTGTATGACAATTATAAATAATGTATACAGTAGGATCCTTGTTATTAAAAATTTTAAAGGTGACAAATCTGAAGATTTGTATTATGTTTGTAAAATATAAACAAACAAAATATAAAACATGGAAGAATATTTATATCACATTGGGTAATAATTTCTCTGGGGAAGAAAAAATCAATTTATTCAAGTTGATTTTGATAGGTGCCTTAATTAACCTCTATCATTTCATAAATAAAAATACATAAGCATATTGCAGCAAGCTTGATCAAAGGTATGAGTCTTTTACACTTGGGGAGCCAATCTTGTATTATTCTATTTTCTCTTCTGCATCCAACATCTGTAATGTGAAAACGCATAACAGTGCAGGTTTAAAAGTGCTTAAAAGGTTCTCA
>NW_004624935.1:1093767-1104003 GCF_000247695.1 Heterocephalus glaber | reverse complement strand
TGATCCTTCGTCCCCAGGTGCAAGGGATATTGTTCCATTTTCTGATATTGTCTTGAATCTCTTTTGATAGTCCTGTAGTTTTCAGAGAAGAAGTATTTGATTTCTTTTGTTAGGTTGATTCCCATGTATTTCAGTTTCTTGGATGCTATTTTGAAAGGAATTTTTTGCCCTATTTCTCTCTCAGTGAGTCTGTTCGTGTAGAGGAAAGATAATGATATTAGTGTGTTAAACTTGTATCCAGTTACTTTACTGAGTTTAGTTATTAAGTCCAGAAGACTTGGTGGTGTTCTTGGGGTCTTCTGTATAGAGTACCATATCATCTGGAGATAACAATTTGACTTCATTTCCTATCTTTATTCCTTTTATTTCTCTCTCTTGTCTAATTCCTGTGTCTAATTTATCCAAAACTGTATTGAACAGGAGTGCAGATACTGGACATCCTTGTCTTGTTCCTGATTTATTTGTGAAGGATTTCACTTTTTGACCATGTAGTATGATATTGGTTGTTGGTTTTTCATAGATGGCTTTTATCAGATTGAGGTAGAGACTGTCTATTCCAATGTTTTGTAGGGTTTTTATCACAAGTGCATGTTCCAATTGGCAAATGCTTTTTATGGATCTACTGAGATCATCATTTTTTTTGTCTTTGGCTCTATTCATATAGTGTATTACATTCACTAATTTGTGTATATTGAACCATCTCTGCATCCCTGGGATGAATCCCCCTTGGCAAGGATGTATAATCTTCCTGAAGATCTTCTGCCTTCTATTTGCCAGTATCTTATTAACAATTTTTGCATCTATGTTCATTAATGAGATTGGCCTATAGTTCTCTTTTTCAGTTGGATTATTCTCTGCTTTGGGGATCAAAGTGATGCTTGCTTCCAAGAATCAATTCAGTAGTGTTGTTTCCCTTTCAATTTTATTGAAGAGTTTAAAAAGTAATAGCAATCGTTCATTTCTAAACGTCTCATAGAATTCAGCAGTGAATCCATCAGGACCCGGGCTTTGCTTAGTTTGTGAGTTTTAAACTATGTTTTCAATTTTATTTATTGATATTGGGTTGTTTAGAATTTTTACATCTTCTTCATTCAACTTTGGTAATTTATACATATCTAGGAATCTGTCCATGTCTTTAGTGTTTTCCATCTTACTGTCATATAGATTCTCAAAGTAGCTATTGATGATCCTCTGGATTTCTGCTGGGTCTGTTGTAATTTCATCCTATTCATCCCTAATTACATGGATTTGGGCCTTTTCTTTCCTTTTGCTGATAAAGTTAGCTAAGGGTTTGTCAATTTTGTTTATTTCTTCAAAGAATGAGCTATTGGCTCCATTGATTTATTTTTTATCATTCTGTTAGTCTCCATTGCAATGATTTCTGCTCTGATCTTTATAATTTCCTGGCTTGTATGAGATTTGTGTTTGTCCTGCTCTTCTTTTTCAAGAAACTTGAGGTACAGAATCAGGTTCTTTACTTGAGCTTGCTCTGTTTTCCTAATATGAGCATTCAATGCTATGAATTTCCCTTGTAAGACTGTTTTCATTGTGTCCCATAGATTCTGATAGGCTTTTTGGTCATTGTCATTTAATTGTAGGAACTCTTATTTCTTCTTTAATTTCCTCTGTGACCTATTGGTTACTCAGAATTGTGTGTTTCATTTTCCATGTGTTTATGAAATTCTTGAGGTTTCTTTTGCTATTGATCTCCAATTTCATTGAACTAAGAACTGATAATACACAGGAGATAACTTCAACTCCTGTGCACTTATTTTACTGTGTTCTATGAACAAGTATGTGGTTTATTTTGGAGAATTACATATGTGTAGCTGAAAAGAATGGATATTCCAATTTTGTGGGGTGCAACAATGTGTAAACGTTTCTTAAGTTCATTCATTCAAGAGTTTGATTGAGTTCTAGTATTTCATTCCTCATTTTTTGTCTAGTTGATCTATTTGTGACAGTGGTGTATTGAGGTCCTCCAATAATATTTTTTTAGGGGTTATATGATTTTTCCATTCCATTAACATTTTTATAAAGTTGGTGGCACTATTGTTTCTTGCATATATGTTTATGACTGTCATCTCTTCCACTGGGATTGTTCCCTTTACTAGGATGTAGTGTCCTTCTTTGTCTCTCTTAATCAGTGATGGTTTAAAAATCCACTTGATCTGAAAAGAGAATAGTTACCGCTGCTTTTTCTTTTGTTCTGGTCACATGGAGTATTGGATTCAACCCTTTAACTTTCAGACTATGAGTTTAGTTTTGAATTAAGTGTGTTTCCTGTATGAGGCATACTGTTGGATCTTATTTCTTGACCCATTCTGCCAGTCTCTTTTTTTTGATTGATAAACCATTGACATTGATGGTTACAACTGATGCATATTAATTTATCATTGTCTTGATGTTTTCTTTCTGTTGGATTCTTCCCATTTGCTTTTAATTTCTGGTTGTGCCAAGTTGATTCATTCTGCTGGGCTTCCTGGGGTTATGATCCTTGTTGTCTTTTCCTAAGATGTTGTCTACAAGTTGTTGGAGTGCTGGATTGGTATTCATGAAGTTCCTAAGGTGCTCTTTGTCATGCCAGTTTCTTATTTCTACATCAGTTCTGAAAGGTAGTTTTGCAGGGTATATCAATCTAGGTTGGAGTCTGTTTTCCTTTAAGGCTTGTAATACTTCACTCCAAGCTCTTCTTGCCTTGAGGCTTTGCACTGAGAAGTCTGCTGTGATTTTGATGGGTTATCCTTTGTATAAGATTTCTTTCTTTTATCTAACTGCTTGTGGGATTTTGTTCTTCTGTTTGGTTTCTGGAATATTAACTATTATATGCCTATGTGTAGATGTTTTTTGATCAAAGCTACTGGGAGTCCTATATAATTCACTTATCTGTATGTCAAGTTCTTTTCCCCTGGTTGGGATGTTTTCTGCCATCACTTCTGTGAACAGGTTTTTTTTAAATGTTGTCTGCACTCTCTCCTATATCTTCATTGACTATGATTAGTCTCATGCTATTCTTCTTTGCATAGTCTAGTAGCTGCTGGATTGACTTCTCATGGTCCCTTACTACTTTTAAGCAATTTTTAATTTCCTGGTCAGTAATTCCAATTTTATCTTCTATATCTGAGATTCTGTCCTCACATTGGCTTCTTTTGCTGTATGAACATTCATTCGAGGTTTTAAACTCCTGGAAATCTGTTTGCATCTGTTTTATGGATTCTATTTGTTTCAAATTTTGAGATAATATCATGTTCCTCAGCTCCACTATTTTTCTGTGTGCTCTCTAGATTTATTAATCATGTCTTGCACTATGGGTGCAATCTCTGCTGTTACCTGAGAAATTATTTCTGATTTCATTTTTTCCAGATCCTCTCTCATTATCAGTTGAGGAAGTCCAGGTGGTTGAGCATCAGTTATTCCATCTTGTTTCCCTTTCATGTTGCTTTAGGTGATCTAGAAGTCTAGTTTTGAGTCTTGTTTGCATGTCTTCTTATTTCAATGTGCTTTGGGGGTGAGGGATGTGTGCCACTGGTGCCTGCCCTGCCCACCTCCTCAGTGCTGGGGCTGGTAGTACAGTGACCCAAAAGGTTCACCACTCATGCACTAGGGGTGGCAATGCTCCTCTGGTCTGGGACCAGTTGTATGTTGACCTGGAATGTTCACCTCCTCTGCAATAGGAGTGGCTCTGCTGCTCAGACCTGGGAGCAGTTTTTCAGCAACCTGGAAGGTTCAGCTCTGCTTTGTTGGGGACAACTCTGCTCCTCAGGGCTGGGGGCAGTGTTATGGCAGCGTGGAAAGTACACCTCCTCTGGATTGGGGTGGCCCTGCTCCTCAGGGTAGGGCCCAGTTGTTTGGTGACCTAGTAAATTCACCTCCTCTTTGCTGGGGGTGGCTCTGCTCCTATGCACTCAATATAGAAATTTTTTAAATGAAATATTTTTGGGAAAATAATGTTAAGTACAATAAAAACTGCATTGAACTTGGATATTAAATAAATGTACTGATTCCTCAAGGGAATGAAAAGAAACAAACCTGTACCAATGCATGGCTTCACATACATTTAAAATGTATTGCAAATGTGATGCCAAAAGTGAATTTGGAGAAGCATCTGAACCTGGTAGTGTTAATTGATGTGACTCAGCAGTTTTTCTTATTTCCAAAGGCATTTATTATGCTTGAATAACACAGAAGATAACTTTTAGGAGGGAATTTGTGCCTTTCTGTTCTTTTTGCATGTGATCCTGTATGTATATGCTTTACAATATTTTTTTTAATTTCACAAAAAGATTTTATATTGTGCATTTTTTTCTCTCATAAGATTCTTTTGAATGCATCCTATAGTTAATTTTCTTTATCATTTAAACCATTTTGAGTGTGTCCATGCCACTAAATGTTGATGTCATTGATATTTCCTTCCTTTCATTTCATGAATCATGGTCAATTTTACCATGAGTACAAGGAATTTGATACACCTAAAATTTGCAATTATAAATTTATTTTTCTTTCCTCTTTTCTTATTTTGCCTTGTAGATTACTTCTGTACTAGACTGGAAACAAAGGAGTATATTAGTCATGGCAAAAAAAATCCCACTAGGCAATATCACCATGAGGATTCTATGCACAGAGCATTTTATTGGCTGCTCAAGGTCTGTTCAGTCTCATCATTGCAACAGCTCCATATAATTTACAATAGTCCTAGTTATAAAAATGAGGACTCTGTGTTGAAAACCCAGTTGATTTTGTCTTTTTCCAAAGCAAGTGCTAGATCCTGGATTTAGTCAAGTGATTACAATTCAGGGTCTCCTACAGAAAGGAGATCCTAAAGGAGGGACAGTCCTGCTAGTTCACCTTATTTCAGTGTTATCTGGTGTTTATCTGTTCTCTGAGGATCACCAAATTCTTTCTTCATGTGAATTTTAAGAGCCTATGTATTTTATTTTTTCTCCTATTTATGTTTATTATTATTCTTTTACTCGAATTCCACCTACCAATTAGGATACTAAATTCTCTAAGAATGAGCTACATCTTGTGATTTTATTTTTACATTTCTGTTACTTTTAAAATGTGTAATATTTCTTAAAGAATAAAGTCCTATCTATTTGTTTTATGATAAGAACTTGGCATAATGTGTGAGTAAATTTGGGTTCAAAAGCATTATACAGAATGAGTACAGAAATGATAGAAGAGTAAAAAGGAGAAGGATAGATATACAGAAAGAAAGTCTTCAATTTACTATTGGCTTCACAATGCAGAATAAGGAAATTTTCCAGCTAGCAATTCTCATGTTATCATACATGAAAGATCTTCTTAAGTTATGCAATGTTGATTCTCAAGCCTTGAGTATATTGTCAATTGGTTTGAGGTGGGGTCCAACTCTCAGCACTTTTAGCAAGTTCCTGGTTGATACTGGTACAGCCCAAGTATCATAGATCTCATTGTCTTCTTTCCATCAGATTTATAACTAGCCTGGAACCAATAAACAAAAGAGCCATTTTAGAATTCTTTTTTCTGAGACAGACAGATGATCCAGAGCTGCAGCCCCTCATCTTCAACCTCTTCCTGTCCATTTACCTGATCACTGTTCTGGGAAGCAGGCTTATCATCCTGGCCATCAGCTATGACTCACACCTCCATATCCCCATGTACTTCTTCCTCAAATATGACATTTACTGACATTTGTTTAAGGACAAGGATACTCACAAAGATGCTGGTGAACATCCACTTTCAATGTCAGAGCATTATTTACACAGCCTGCCTCTCCCTGCTCTTCTTTGTCCTGGCATTTCTTATCTTGGAAAATTGCCTCTTTGTAGTAATTCCCTATGACTGCTACATGGCCATTTGCCACCCACTAATGTATAGCATCATTATCAACCCCTGCCTCTGTGTCTCTCTGGCCCTAGTCTCTCTATCCATTAGCCCTCTGATTCCCTTCTTTACACACTGTTGCTGCTGCAGCTGTCCTTCTACAGAGACCTGGAAGTCCACTACTTTTTCTGTGAACTTGCTAAGGTCATTAAACCTGCCTGTTCTGATATCCTCATCAATGCCATTTTGGTTTATTTGTCATCTGTTATTTTCTGTGGTTGTTCCTTCTTTTCATCATTTTCTCTTATACTAGATTATCTCTTCTCTTTTGAAGATGTCCTCATCTGGCAAAAAATATAAAGCTTTTTCACTTGTGAGTCTCATCTTTTAGTAGTTTTCTTATTTTATGGGGAAAGTTTAGGAGTGTACTTTAGCTCCACTGTTACTATCTCATCCAGGGTGTCTGCAGTGCATTCTGTGATGTTATTTGTTATACCTCAAGTGATGAACCCTTTTATCTACAGCCTGAGGAACAAAGATATGAAGAAAGCTGTGAGAACAATAATGGGGAGAATGGCATTTTTTGTTGATCATCATTAATTTAAACCAGTTTTCTAGAATGCACCAAATGACTATATATGAATCTCACATTAAAATGTTTAATGTATCTTTATCAGGAGACTCTTTTACTGTGGGAAAATTCTTTGGTCTTTTAAGGGGGTGATAGGCATAAGAAAATAAAAACAGCACAAGAGAATAGGAAATGTGGTGAGTTTAAAAATCATCAGTTTCCCACCAGCAGGTAAGGACCACCCTAGAGGCAGAATCATCTTGGCATGTGTGGAAATGAGGACAATGAATGTCTCGCAGAGAATTAAGAGTGTCCAGGAAGACCGTCCATCATTTGGCCAAGTTGTTATAATGTGGTCCAAAGAAAAGCTTTCAGCACCACAATGCAGGACACCTCCCTTCTTCATCCTAGTTTTTTTCCTAGAACAGAACTTCTAGAAATTATGTCTACAGAACTCCTGAATTGGGGAGGCTCCAGAGACCTTTCTTCCCACCACAGAGTCCTTGATTTCACCAGAGTACTATGGCTTAGCAATTTTTGATAAAATGTCTACAGGATTTCTCACTTGTGATTCTGTTAGTTTCTGAAGTCTGAGAAGCATGACAATATTGAAAGAACATATTTGACATTGGGAATATTAAAGTCCTTGAGTCACATTGTTTTGTCTAAATGTCACATACACCAGTACCATGGACTAGTGGTCTGGTGTCCTCTGTGTCTTTGTCGTTTGGAACCAGGTGGCTGCCTCCATTATTTTCCTTTTGAAAGACAAACTTATTTCACACATCTATTTCAATTTTAGAGCCATATATTTTTACACTTCATATGGTAAAATCACAATATATTTGCTCTTTCTGACACTGGCACAATGTTCAATAATTATTTGGTATTTGGAGGTTTGTTTTTGTTTTATGATGCTATGTTTAGAATCTAAGGCCTCACTCTCATGCAAGCATTTTACCAATGAGCTAAATCTACAGTCCACGTTTTCTTGTGTTATGAATAAAATTATTTCAATAATGTACTATGTTTCTCCTGGTGGAAACCAGCAGGAGTTATACATTTGAAGTGGAGTTATTGGGTATACAGGGGGCATCTATACTCCTTTGGGTGGTTTCAAAGAGTTTTCCTAAGTGCTAAAATGATTTTACACTTACAGAATAGTCTAGTGATTAAAATAATTAGCACCATACATTTTAGATTATGGTTACTATTATTTGTGTATGATATATTCCTGAATTACATTTACATTGCACTTACTTTATTTTGAGTGTCTTTTCCATATATTGGACCATATAAGTTTCATCCTTTGTGAAATACCTTGTGATGTTTTTACTATTGAATTGGTTTTTTTATGTTTTACTTAATTGGAATAAATTTTGAGTTTTATGCATTAAGAACATATACATTAGGTGTTTGGCTTATGTTACTTTTCATTTGCTTTGTGCTTTTGCTGAAGACCATGTTTAATAGTTACATTTTTGAATTTGTCAATATTTTATTATTTTTATCCCAGATATGTTTCCTTCAATATGTTCTTACCTCAAAAGAAAAGGCTTACAGTTGTATCTTTTGTTTTTGAGGCATAAACAAACCTGGACTTTATTTTTGCCTTGTATCATGATAAGCCAAATGTATTTTACATTTATGTATTTTCTATAAAATAATAAATTTCTTCAGTGTAATCTCACTTCTCCAATAAATAAATATCTTTTATCTGTTAGCCTTCATGTAGTTACTCACATTTGGCAAAGTTCTCATGTGTTGATCTCCATGCTATTTATTCCATCTAAATTATTGTGACATAAGATTCAAAACAGTTTGTTGCCATAACAAAACAAGACACAAAGCTAACTTGATTATGCAATAAAATTACATGGTAGACCTAGTATCATCATGTGGTAAATACCAGCACCATCTATTCCACCCTGGCCACAGGCAATCTCATACAGAGGGCCCAGATCCCCCCCCCATTGCTGTACACCCAGACTGCTGTGTTGGCCAGGTCATCATCTGGATCTGAACTACAGAGGCACACAGGGCCACAAAGGCCGTGGTTATGATCTCCAGCAAAAGTGAACAAGAAAGAGAGGGCCTCTTTGTGGCTCCCTGATGAAAACTGTAGTTTACTTTGAAAATGAAGAAAATCTCTGCAAAAATAGAACACTGGACTATTGGGGTTGGTAATTTGGTAGAATCAGCACATCCAATTGGAACCCAGACTCGCTTTGAGGTAAGGGGAGCTTCAACTAGCAGTAGAACAATGTAGAGACCAATCCTGCAAGAGATCAGGGACCTCAAGTTGTTCCTTGCAGCTAGAAATCAGCCTGAATATCCATAGACTATGGCTGTGTTGCTGATACAAATGAACTTTATCTTCACACTGCTGCCCATCTTGTCTATCACAACAGTAGAGAAATACCCTAAAGGATGCCCGTTTTTCTTCTTTTTCTCTCTCTTCCTACGTGTTCTTCACTTCTGTCCTTTTTCATTACTATTCCTGTCCTATTTCAGATTTTTATTCTCTCTTTGCTTCTCTCAATTGCCATTAAGTTGTATACATCTTCTAGCTTCTCTATTGCTATTAGTTTGTTCTGTTCTTTTCTTTGTTTCTTCACTCTCTTTTTTCCTCTTTTCTTCAACAGTTTCTCAAAGTTTGTGTGATCTTCCCATGTCCTCTAGCCTCACTTATAACCCTTCCCTCTCCTTGTATCTCTCTATCCTTCCCTCTAAACTCCTACATCCTCATCCCAAATGGTAAATTTGCTATTTTGAAAGGTTTATTTACTAAAACCATATTTTGGAGTGGTCCTTTATTTTTATCTAGATTACACAGTTAATGGTGAGAGATTAATAGCTACCATAAATTGTCATTTTCTAAGCTGTTCTTTGTTATTATTGATGCTGATTGTATCATCTCGGCTAAGGTGTTGTGATTGATCTAATCAGTTGTCCTTCCTGGTATATTGAAAACAAGATTACCTAAATGTCATTAGAGACTCAAAATCTAAAGACAAGCTATACCTGAAAGACAAATACGAGAAGCAATCGTGCCATAAGTGTTCTAAATACAAGCAATAAAGATACAATAAGCAATTTTGAAGTACCAACTCAGGATTTCAACCCAAATTAACACCAACAACAAAAATAGAAATGAGGAGACATCTAAACAAGGCACAAACCCACTCTTCCAGATCAGCAAAGTCAAATTCTGGGGGAAAGATGTGGAAAAATCTGATAATGAACCAATTGGATAGCCTGAACTGATAGCATGGGAAGTCACAAAACAGATGAATGATGGCCTAGAAAAATTCAAAAAATAAATAATTTCCCAGATAACTATAGAGATGGTGAGCAAAGACATGATTAGAGACTCTAGAATAGAAAGAGATAAAAAAATAGATGAGCTCAGGACTATGATGGAAGCCATAAATGTGCAGCACAGGAAAGAAATGGAAACCATAAATGCTCAACATAGAAAAGAAACGGAATGTATGAAACAGATGTAATCAGTTATCTAGGTGATTAAAAATCTATGAAATATATTCACAGCACAATGAGCCAATGTGAAGACAGAATTTCAGATATAGAAGACAGGATTACAGTTAGTGAACATGAAAAATGAGATTTCTTGAAAATAGAGACTATGAAAAATCAATCCAGCAGCTGCTAAATGACACAAAGAAGAATAACATAAGATGAATAGGAGTCCATGAAAAAACAAGAGAAAGTACAAATTTCAAGAAAAAAACCCTCTTCACTGATGTAATGGCAGAAAACTTCCCAAGCAGAGGAAAAGTATTTGATGTCCAGATATATAAGGCACATAGGACTCCAACGAGCCATAATAAAAAAAAAAA
>NW_004624935.1:965350-1018027 GCF_000247695.1 Heterocephalus glaber | reverse complement strand
ATCACTCCAAGAAGACAACTTTCTAAACCAGTAAAAGTCAAGACAAAGGTGCTTTGAGTGAGGCAACCTCTGTAGGTGATGCTCTGATCCTGTGCGTGGATGTTCACCAGCATCTTTGGAATCGTGGTGATGTTTAAACAGATGTCATTAAGGGACAGACTCGAGAGAAAGAAGTACATGGGGATGTGGAGGTGAGAGTCAGAGCTGATGGCCAGGATGATGAGCAGATTTCCCAGCATGGTGATCAGGGACATGAACAGAAACAGGCAGAAGATGAGGGGCTGCAGTTCTGAGTCATCTGTCAGTCCTAGGAGAAGAAATTCTGAGACTGCTGTTTGGTTTTTGAATTCCATATTTTTGCTGAAACTTTGGAAAAGAATACATGACAATAAAATGAAACAAGTATTTTGTGGATGAGCTCCAGTATTGTTTGAGGGTGAGATTAAGCAAAATTCTGAGTTTTACCCTGGATTTGTGTTATACATAATCTGGGAATGAGGAGCTGGATTCTATGTTAAGCATATGCTATGAGTGAATTGATACTTAGAAAATAGATGTGAGTCATATTGTAAACCAATGTGAATTTTCAGCTCATTCTCTGCTCCTTTATCTTTCTATTCTTCTCTCTCTTTATTTTCCTTTATTAAACACCCACACATTTTAAGAATTGTGGCAAATACTGGGACTGTGGTAAAGTAAAATAAATGAATTGTTCTTTGTAAATATACCCTGCCTTCAAAATAAAAGAAATATGACAATGAACTTATCTAATTGATCTTGCAAAGCAGCACTTTTCAGTCTTTTTTGATACCAAGGACAAGTTTCATGGAAGACAATTTGTCCTCAGATTGTCAGGAGGGTACCTTGGGATGATTGAACCCTTTATTGCCACTTTTTTCTATAATTACTACTACATTGTAATATATAAATCATATAATTTTATAACTCATCATAATTCAGAATAAGGAAAAGAAAATAATGGGCAGGCCTCATGCTGACCAAAATAAAGGTTGGATTCTGACATAAAATCTGCCACTACATGCAGCTGAAATGTCACCTGCTGCTCAATAATAGTATTTTGTTACAAGCCTGAGAGCAATTGATTTATTATAGTGTGTGTGAAGTAACACATTTCTGCTAATTTTAATCCCTATTTGCATCCATTTTCTGGCATTAGCAGAATGCCAACCTAAGATCTATTTCAGATCATGAGGCATTAGGTTCTCTCAAGTAGCACACACCTAGATCCTCACAGGCACACACCTAGATCCTTGCATGCAAAGTTCACAGTGTGATTCTTTGCTCCTATGGGAATTTAAAGCCACTGGTGATCTCACAGGTGACAGAGCTCAGGTGGTGATGTAAAGGATGTTGCTTGACTATAAATAGAGCAGATGATTTGATCTCTTGGTGTTTGAGTTGATGCCTAACAGGAATGGACCATTTCATGACCCAGGGTTAAGCCTGTTCTTAATCATTGGTCTTTAATTTGGGCTAACCTCATTGTCACCCGAGGGGTTTGTCAATGTACACATGAGACAGTTTATGCTTTAGCCCCATGGACATGAGGACATCTCATTTAAAATGTACACACAGTTTGGCAAAATCTTGCTGTAAGCTCTGGTTGTCAGAATATTCATTTGACACTATTGACTAATTGCTGCTAGTAGATAACTAACGTTCATATGTTCATGTAGTGCTTGCTAATTTCCTGTATAGTTGAAATAGCATCTTGATGAAATAAGTCCCCAAGTTTTCCCCTACTTTCAAGGTGTTCCATCAACTATGATTTAAGTGAATTGTAGGATATTGAAGACAGCCATGCAGGTGGACATGAGAAATGATTAGAAAACTTCACTTTTAGAGTTGAAGCTCATAGAACCTCCTTGGAAACACATGTAATCTGCCTTAACTATTAATTCTAGGAGAAGGTGGGTAACCATGTTGGTAACATTGTTTCCCCATCCTATGGGAACTTATTCTCATAATGAATCTAGCATATATAATTGCATAAAAAGCAAACAAAGTAATAGCTAAATGACAGAGTGAAATTCAAAGGCTCTTTGAAAAAAATAGAAACAATTTATTGCTTTCTAGAAGACAGAGACAGTAAATAAATCAGAGTCAGATTGTCAGGCTTCCTAATAGGAGTGTGTCTTGTGAGTATTGCTTTGTCTCTCCTGAGGAAGAAAGTAGCAGCTATATCAGGAATGATCATTTGGTGTAAAATGAAACCCACAGGCTTTGAATGTAATGCATCCTGTAGCAGCGACTTTTAGGATATGTAAAAATCTTCAACGGCATGTTTTACATTTGTGTACAAAACAAATGATCAGTTAGGGTGGCGAGGAAAAAGAAAAGGAAGACAGGATAACTCCACCATGAGCAATGCTAATATCAGGGATGGATGTTTATGCTCAAACTACCTTTGGGATTATTGATTAAGAAGAGAGTAAGGAAATTAATATCAATGATTTCAATACTCATGTGGCTCTTATATATGCTAAAACATGTAGAAATTAATGTGAATTAAATAATAAAAACTGAGACATGATTCACAAAGTTAATGAGTGATTTAGGAAATATTATTGGGAAAATTCAATATTACAAAAAATTAAATTTAATTGAATATGTCTGTGCATGTGTATAAGTTTTCCATATGGATTATCTGTGCATGACAGAACTTCTTGTATGGCTGGCATGTGTTAGCAAACAAAAAAATATTATATACTTCACCATGTTTTCTTTAGACATTTTACTGTGAGAAATATTGTCTATTTTAAGTCCCTTAGTAAATGTGCTTTTAAAAATTTGATTTCTCTTTACTTCCACAGGGCAAGCATCATAATAAATGAACAGCTATCATTCTCTCTGAATTTTCATTTTTCTAGTATTGTTCTTCCAAACAACATCTTCATGGTATTGCATTTTAAAATGCTCCCATAACAGAATCATATTGTATACATGTACCATTTATAATTGGTGTGCTTAACTAATTTTATTTTCCTCTTAAATGTTATATGTGGCTCTGCTTATTTAATGTTAATTATCAGATTGTTCACTTATATCTCATAGCCCAATTTACTTCTACCTTCTTTAACTGTTAGGTAAAGTGGGTACTGTCTCTGACCGATGCATAAGTGTAAAATTAGGAGCCATGGATGACTGGCATCACCACATTCAAGGTAATCTACCTAGGGGAAAGAAGAATGAATGGTTCATCAAGGTGGTGAATTTGAATGTGTCTCATTTGATTACTTCATACAGAAAGACCTGAATAAATTCAGCACAGTAATAACATTGGTTAACTGTGGAGGGAGATGGATGGTCGTGTTTTGGGTGCTGTTATTTAGGCAATTTCTGCTCTTTCTATTAGCATGAAACATGAGGACTACAGGGCTGTTTCTTAAGACTCTCTGTTTCAGCTTCTTTATCTAGTGTCCTCACAACTGCCTACAAAAAAGCACGGATCTCTGCATGATGATGAAATTGGTCTAAAATATCTACACTCATGTTCTTATAATAAAGGAAGACACTTTGGCTTACCTGGAAGTTTTCAGTTACAAAGGTGCTCAGGAAGTCAGCTGCACATGGAAGACCAATGATCTATCCTCAGGAAGGGTGGACACATGGACTGTCTCGGTGGGATCTGCACCAAGAGAGTTGATCTCTGGCAGAGAGCATGGCTGTTGTTGCCTGTCTGGGCTGGACTTTTGAGTGAAGTTTTCACAGCCTGAATCCCATAGGTGCTACATCCCCTAGGGGTCAATATTCAGAGCTCCTCATTAAGCAGGAAGTAACCAAAAACACTACTATCCTTTTGATCCCAGGAGCATGCAGATCCTTAAACACCAACCCTATAGATGAGAAGAATTCAAGATAACTAATTTTGACTCCTGAGGCCAAATGTACATCACCCAGGTCTCTCTACCATTTCTGCTCCACTCCCTAAAACCAACTTTACTCCCGTAATCTAATGGAATACTCTAATAAACTCATACTTTCCATTTTAGCTTTTGCTATCTACTTGAACTTTTACAAATATTTTAGTTTTTTTATTAGTCCATTTTAATAATTAAGTTTATTGATAAATTTTATTTTTATTTTTTATTTTGGGGAGTTTTTGAGGCAGGGTATCCCTCTATAGTTCAGGCTGGCCCTGAACGCACTATATAGCCCAGGCTAGCCTCAAACTCACACTGATCCTCCTGCCTCAGCCTCTGGAGTGCTGAGCTTACAGGTATGCACCACCATACCCGGCTCCAGATACATTTTATTTGTTTCTTCTTTTTTTTATTTTTTTGATACCAGGGATTGAACTTGGGACTTTGTGCTTGTGAGGCAGGCAGCTGAACCACTGAGCTAAATCCCCAGCCCCCAGATACATTTTAAATACACTTAATGATCACATTCATCATAGGGAATTTTTACTTGTATGTGACATATCTTTTTTTTTTCTTAAATTCTTTTATTGGTACTTTTTAATAAAATGGAGTACTATTCTGCCATGAAGAACGACAAATTAGAGACATTTATAGCTAAATGGATGCATATTGAGGATCTATCTTAATTCCACTTTTTTTCCATTCCCTTCCCTCTCTTCAATTTCTCTTCCCCTTCTTATTTACAAGTGCTTTATTTCCAAAACTGAAAGTGTAAATATGGACCAAAATGTATACTAGATATTATACAAGAGAAAGATTCTCAAATGGTTAGGGGAACTAGGGAGGGGAATGGAGGAAGGAAGAACAAGAAAATAAAAAATAAAAAAAGAATACATATTTGCAGTGTGTGCACTTTATAATCATGTACATGTACATAATGCAGTACCTTTATTTAATCCACTTTTCTCCCCATTCTTTCTTCCTCTTCCCATGATATCATTAATCTTAGTTCATGTTTATGGCATATAATTTCCACATTCATTGAGGTTATGAAGTTTCTGTACATGGCGCATCTTGACTTTACCAATTTCCCCATCCAGTCCTCCTTGCTCCTCACACTTGGTTCCCTAGACACCTTCCCATTTGTAAAAGATCCATCCCTGTGACTCTTCTATTCACCCGTTATTTTTCTGTTTGTGCTTTTCCGTACTCAAATGAGAAATATAATATGGTATTCAACTTTGTGTATCCTATTTATTTCATTCAACATTGCATTTTTCAGTGGCATTCATTTTCCTTCAAAAACCTCAAATGTGTCCTTCATTATAGCCAAGTAGAATTCCATTATATATAGATATCACATTTTCTTTACCCAATCATCTATTCTTGGGTATACTGGCTGTTTCCAGGATTCAGCTATTATAAGTTATGGTACTATAAACATTGGCATGCATGTATTAATATAGTATGATGTGTTAAACTCTTCAGAGGGCTACAGTTGGTTCATATGAAATTTATAATATTGGTTCTTTGAGAAACCTGCATTGCAATATCCATAAGGATTTTACCCACTAACAATGTAGAATGGTACCTTTTTCACCACAGCCCTGCCAGCGTTTGTTATTTTTAACTTCCTGATGATGGCCATTTTTCTGGAGTTAGCTGGAATCTATTACAGCTTGTATGTGTGTATCCTCCTCAAGCCACATGAAGTCATAGGCAGGGCTTCTCATAGGTGGCTGGATCTAGGTTGTTTGATGCTAGGATCAAGGATGTGATGCTGGGATTTATTCATGCTGCAATGCTAGGATAAAGTCTGCCCCAACCTTGGTGTGAGAGCTAACCCCCCACCGCAAGAGTGGTTAACCTGGACAGGATATAAGGGATAGTGTGTAAGCACTGCTTCTTCACTATTTTGCTGCTTGGCTGCCCACCATGAACTCTTTCTCCTCTGTGATGCCCCTCTGCCATGCTACCCTGCCCTGGAACCCTCCAACTGTGAATTGAAACCTCTACAAACTGTAAGCTAAGTAAATCTTTCCTCCTTTAACTTTGGGGGTCAGGTATTTTGGCTCAGCAATGAGAAAAAGTAACTGAGACAGAATTTGTTACCACAGAAGTGTGATCATTGGTATACCTGACAATGTGGTTCAGGAGCCTTTGAATCTGGCTCATGGGGAGAGTTTGGAAAAGTTTGGGGAAGGTGACTAAAGAAGCAGCCCTGGAATGCCTCATAACATACTTGGTGAGAGATTCTGGTCAGAGCTCAGAAGACCAGAAGGCTGATAGACATCCTGCCTGTAAAGACCAGGCTCAGGAGGTTTCTGCTAAGAAAGATTCATTGCCTGCTGGACTCCAGATGATGTGTGTTCTATCTTGGCAGAAAGTTTTCCTGCATTTTGCTCCTGTTTGGAGACTTTGCCCAAGACCAAGATTAAGGGCAGTGGGCTAATTAATCTCGCAGAAGAAATTTCAAGTCAGTCAAATATTGCGGCCATGTCATGGATACTGTTGGGGACTTTTAGCCAAATCTGTGTTGAGACTCTAGAGCAAAGAACCCAGCAGAATTATTTCAAACATTTTGCGTTTGGCCATAAAGGAAGTTTCAGAAAAGTAATGGCCTACAAAGATGTAATAGAGGAGAGATGGCTGGCTGAAAGAAACAATATTTTGTAGTCTGAGTAACTAATTTGAACATAATGATATAATGTATACTAACTATTGCTATTCCCTTATTTTCTTATGGCATTTCATTTTTACATAAAATAAAAAATAACTCTCTTTGTGGTCCAAGCATACTAATATAAAGATTTATTAGTCATACAAGAAATGACAGCATGTTGCAGTTCAAAATCTAAAATATCTCAAAAACATCTCAAATCTTTATAAAATCTAATTAGTTGAACTAAATAAATAATGAAGGAGAGTAATGGAAACATTTATATGAGTTCAGAAGGATATAAATGTTTGGGGGAAACTCTCATCAGTTGCATAATGCTGGGCAATAGTTCAGTTCAATAGCTTCATATCCAGTGAAATACACTTCTTTTCGGTTCATCCAATTATGTGATATTTGATAGACGAATTCAATCTCCAAACTTTATTTTGTTGTTCTGATGGCTTATAAGAAACATGTGAGTTGGGAACTCACTTTTGTCAGATATTTAGGATCAGCTTCAGGGAAAGAAATGTTGGCATGCTTGGCTCCGGCAGGCTTTGGTATAAGGAAGGATGTGTTAATATCTGGAGAAGAGCTTCTGCATAATGCCACAGATAGAGTGTATTTCCTAGGGTATTGTCTAAAATTTTTTGGAGTGATGATTTGGTATTCATGAAGGCTCTTTGTCATGAAAGTATCTTATTTCTCCATCAATTTTGAAAGATAGTTTTGCAGGGTACATCAATCTGGGTTGGAGGCTGTTTTCCTTTAGGGCTTGAAATACATCACTCCAAGCTTTTCTTGCCTTGAGGGTTTGCATTGAGAAGTCTGCTGTGATTCTAATGGGCTTTCCTTTGCATGTGATTTGTTTCTTTTCTCTCACTGCTTGTAGAATTTGTTCTTCTGTTGGGTTTCTGAAATTAACTACTATAAATATTATAATATTGGCAAATAGTATACTTATTTCATTATACACAGCAATGTGACAAAAATGGAAATAAGGTATACAATAAAAGTATAATAATGCTAACTAATAATACTAACTCTTATATGCCTATGTGTAGACTTTTTTTTCGAGGCTAGTAGGTGGCCCATATGCCACACTTATCTGTATGTCAAGTTCTTTTCCCCTACTTGGGGAGTTTTATGCCATCACTTCTATGAACAGATATTTTATGTCATCTGCACTCTCTCCTGTTTCTTCATTGTCTCAAATCAGTCTTATGTTATTATTCCTTGCATAATCTAGCAGCTGCTGTATTGCTTTCCCATGGTTCCTTATAATTTTAAAGTAATTTTCCTTTTCCTGATCACTAATTGCAATCTTATCTTCTATATCTGCAATTCTGTCCTCACATTGGTGCATTCTACTGTGTAAACTATCAATGGACTTTTTAATCTCCTGGAAATCTATTTGCATCTGTTTTATGGATTCCATTTGTTTCCTATGCTGAGATTCCATCATGTTCCTCAGCTCCTCTATTTTTTTATTTGTGTCCTCTCTAGATTTTTTTTTTATTGGTACAGGGGATTGAACTCGGATCCTTGTGCTTGCTCAGTAGGTGGCAAAACCACTGAGCTAAATCCCTGGCCCCTTCTCTAGATTTATTAATTATGTCTTGCACTATGGGCACAATCTTTGCTGTTATCTGAGAAATTATTTCTGATTTAATTTTTTCCAGATCCTCTTTTGTTGCCAATTCAGGGAATCCTGGTGTTTGAGTATCAGCTTGTTCTGTCTCGTTTCCTGTTGAGGTTGTTGTAGGTGATCTGGAAGTCTGTTTTGAGGCTTGTTTCTGTGTCTTCTCATTTCCACAGGGTGTGGGGTGCTACTGGCACCTGCACAGTTCACCTCCTCTGCCCTAGGAGTGGTGGAATGGCAGCAGGGGAGCTTCCTCCTGGACGCTGGGATTGGCTCACTTCCTCTGCCCTAGGAGTGACCTCAACTTTCTAAACCAACAAAAGTCAAGGCAAGGAGAATCTGAAGGAGGCAGCATATCTAAGTGATGCTATGGTCCCGTGCTTGGATGTTCACCAGCATCTTTGGGATCATGATTGTACTTATACAAATGTCAGTGAAGGACAGCCATGAGAGAAAGAAGTACATGGGGATGTGGAGAAAGGAGTCAGAGCTGACAGCCAGGATGATGAACAGGTTTCCCAGGCTAGTGACCAGGTACATGGCCAGGAACAGGGTGAAGATGAGGTGCTGCAATTCTTGCTCATCTGTCAGTCCCATTAGAATAAATTCTGAAACCACTGTCTGTTTCTTGAATTTCATTTGTTAATGAATCTATGAAAAAGATAGGGTAAAAATAAAATAAAACAAAATATTTTTGTGTGATAGGTCATATCTCTTAGAGATGATAGAAATGGAATTTTTGATACCACTATATTGTACAGCATATGAAAATGAACACCAGCATTGTATGTTTAGCAGATACTCTGAAGTTAATTTTTCTAAACTGTTTTTCCAGTGTCTTACAATAATAAAACCTTCTGATTCACATGGCAAATGCAAGTAATCATTTAGATCATTTTTCTAATCCCTGCTTTTCTCCATTTTTCTTCTCTCTTTTTTTAGAGGACCCACACTTTTTCAGAATTGATGCAAGTCCCAGGATGTACTGATATATAAGCCATGAATTTTTTAGTTAATCCATGGCCTGAAACAAAAAGGAATATGAGAATGAACTTATCTACTCTATCTTCCAGGGTAGGAGTCTATCTTTGTAGCATCATGGTGAATTTTCATGGAGGACAGTCTGTCTTCAGATTGGAGAGAGCACAGTTTGGGATGAGTCAAGGTTATTACTTTTGTTGTATACCTTATTTCCATTTTTATCACATTGCAGTGTATAATGAAATAGTTATACTATTTGCCAAAATCAGGAAAAGAAACAATGGAGAGACTTCATGCAGAGTAAATTAAAGGTTGAATTCTAACATAAAACCTGCCATCAAATGCACATAATTGTCATTTGCTTCTTATGAGTAGAGTATTCATGAGCTGGAAAGCAACAGATTTATTGTGTTCTCTGTGCAGTCAAGCCTCTCTTCTGACTTCAATCCCTATTTGCATCCATTTCACAGCACTAGCATCAGGATCTAACTCCACCTGAGATCACTAAGCATTAGATTCTCTTAGGGGGCATTCAACCTAGATCCCATGCATGTGAAAGTCACAGTAGTGTTCAAAATCCTTTGACATCCTTATGCTACTACTCATCAGAAAGGATGCAGAGCTCAGATGTTAATGTAAGCCATGGGCAGTGGTTTTAAATACAGATTCAGCTTTGATCCATTTCCTGCTGCTCACTGTCTGCTGTATGGTCCAATTCAGTGCATGGACCAGTCTGTGGCCCAAGGTTGGATAAACACATCCTGGAGCAATGCTGTATAATTTTTGTAACCCTCAGAACCACCTGAATGCTTGTCAAGTTACAGTGGTGATAATTTATGCTTTACCCCATGTAACGATGATGATATATTGTGGGAAAAATGAACAGACTCTTTGGAAAAAACTAGGTTAAAACTCTGGCTGTCAGACTGCTGATTTGCTTCTCTTGCTGATTCTCTGATAATGCTCCTAAGCAGTAAAAAATGATGGTCATAAATATTTATGCAGTTATCATCTTCTTTACAATTATAATAGCCTCTTGTTGAAAGAATTCCCCTTGTTTTCCATTGCTTTTCAAAACTCTATCCACGAAGTGTATTGTAGCATGTAGAAGAAGGCCATTCAGGTGGAGCCTAACAATGACTAGAAAACATTATCTTTAAATTCTAAACACATTAATCCCTCCTCTCCTAACATAAATTGCCTGTTTAGCAATTAATTCAAAGAGAAGCTACATAACTTTTAATAACATTCTTCTCCATTCTAGGGGAACTTCTTCCCTTAATGAGTTATGAAACATATAATATATACAATTTAAAAAACCTCCAAACTGATAGTTAAGTGAAAGAAAGAATGAAATGTAACATCTCTTTTGAAAAAAGATAAAAATTAAAAATAACGTTTTGCTCTCTATGAGATCGAATCTAACCAAATAACATAGACTGTGCGAGCCAGGCTTCCTAACAGGAGTGTCCCTTATAATGATTGCTTTTTCTCTAATGGAGAAGATAAAAGCAGCTATTCAGCAGTTGTCATTTTGTGTAATGAGAGAATCCCAGGCTCTGAATTTAATCCATCATCCAGGAGTTGCTTTTAGGATGGGTGAAAATATTCTACTGAGTGTTTTACATTTATATAATAAAAACTGCTAACTAGATGTTTTCATTAGCTCCAGCATGGTGATCTTATGACAATGTGTGCTTCTCCAGAGCAAACTGTATCTATGTTAAATAAATAATTTGTATTCTGTAATTATACCTCAAAATTCTCAGGGTGAAAATCTTCATGGAGATGTTTCAAGGAAGAGAAATGAGTAGAGCATAATCACACAATAGTCTTTTATCTAGGGAGGACCCTCAACTGACTTTTCCAGTTTTTTATATCTGAATACTCCTAAACGTGTATGTGTTTGTTCATCTGTGAGATAGTATGTCTTCTATGAGCAGCAGCACATGGCACTTTTCTCCCATCAGAAGGAAATGATGGGTTGCTGAGATTGAAGAATCTTAATATCAGTGAGGAATTTACATGCTCCAACTAACTTTGGGAAACTTACTAGAGTAGAAAGGAAAAGAAAGAAATGTTAATGATGTCAATATTCATGTGGCATAAACATACGACAAAATGAATTAAATGAAAGAAAAATGGGTTAAATATTTTAAAAACTAGACATGATTCAAAAATGTTATGAAAAATTTATAAAATTTATCAAAAAGTCACACAGGAGAAAAATTTTAATTCAATTGCACCTATACAATTGTCCAAATTTTCCTTATGGGTTATACATGCATGATAGAAATGGAATAAAATCTAGAAATGTTGTCATATCCTAGTCAACAACAAAAATATCACACCTTCATCATGGTCACCTTAGATATTTTATTGTGAGAAATAATATGGGGATATTTGAAGACTTTAATGGATGTTCCTTTACACATTTAATAATTTTTACTTCTACAGGGGAAATGTCACAGTAAGTTCACATTCATAAATTTCCCAGAATTCCCATTTTATTGTTATTCTGCCAAACAACAACTTCATGTCATTTTATTTTTAAATCATCATGTAGCAAAAGCTTACTGCATATATGTGTACCATTTATAATTAGAGTCCTTAGGAAATTTTATTTTCAGAAAAATATTGTGATATGTAGTCCTCCTTATTTCATGTTAATTATCAGATTGTTGCACTATGTACTTCCATATTCTTTAATTGATGGATGCTGTGATTATTGCTTCTTGTTTATGACTTCATGTAAAATGAAGAGCCATGCCTGAGGGACACCACCTTACTCAGGATGGCTTGTCTTTGAGGGAAGGGAAAAACTGAAGGAGTTTGCCAAGGTGTTAAACTGTGTACACTTTCCATATCAATACTTCATTTAACAAGGCCTGAAACAATACAGAATGGTATTAACTGGTTAACTGTGGAAGGGAGATGGGAGGTCAGGATGTATGTGTGGTTTTGGGATAATTCTTTGCTTCATATTAGTATGAAACATGGTTTAAGAAGGTTGCTCCTCTCTTACTGCACCTCCTTACCCAGGTTCCTCACAGCCCCTTCTGCAGGGAAAGAACAGATCTCTCCATAGTGATGAAATTGTACTAAAATATTTGCATCTGTGTTCAAATAATAAATGAAGAAACTTTGGCTTACCTGGAGGCTTTCTCTGAGAATAATGCTCAGCAACTCACCTGTATGTGGAAGTAAAAAATATCTGTTCTCTGAAAAAGCAGTCACACAGACTAATTTATTTGCTCTGCAACAGGAAAATCCATCTCTGGTAGACAGCACAGCTGTTTCTTCTTGATGGGGCAGGATTTTTGAGGCATGATTTTCATAGTCTGACTCCTGTAGTCTGTATCATTCAGGAGTCAATTTCCAAAGGTCTTTGTTAACAGGAACTAGAAACATTATATTAATTTGATCCCAGGAGCATACATCCCTAAACATCGACTCTAAGGAGGAGGGTAATTTAAGATGAGTGATTTCCTGACTCTTAATCTTTTAGAAATAAATATTTCAACAGTTTCATATTTATCAACTTATTTTACAATATGTAAACTCAATACATTTTCTGAATCTATAATTTTCAAGATATTATTTAACAATAAGCACAGCACCTAAGAATGTGCTTTCTGAAACCTTCAGTTGCAGTGTCTATTAGGTTGATAAATACTTTTAGCTAATTTATTGAAGCTTAAATATAACTCATCCGAGAAAATACAGAGTACATCTTCCATTCCTAAAAAAGAAATTTAGGAAATATTATGAATTGCATTTGGACTTTTACAGCACTGAAGAAAAAGCAAGAATTTGTTGTTGTATCCTAAGCTGAAACTTATGATGAGAGAGACAATCACTCAACTCCAATATCCACGCTGCTTGTGTGGCCATGAGAGGAGAAAGTGGAGCAATATTACAAGGCAGAAAGAGGACATTGAACAAATTGTGCCTAGATGCTTCCATTGCTGCTACACTTGAGGGGCTTTGAATATTTTACATATAAAATAGCCTACTAAGGAATTCATATGCCAAGTGTAAAGTCATTCTTTTGTAACACTGTTGACATAATTAATTAAGTAAATGAGACATGAATTTTAGAACTTTTTTCACTGCCCATCCTGATGTTGGATATCTTTTTCCCTCAAAAACCATGGCGTTGCCATCCTTCCTCCCCAAATCTTCCTGATCCCATTCATCACAAGTGTCCTTCAAATAGGGACACTGCCTTCCTCTATAGTGGATTCCAGGTTTCTTTTCCTAGGTATTTTGAGGGTCACAACTATGCTAGTCAACAATACCAGGAAAAATGAAGTCAGTTCAACTGAATAATAAGACCATATAGAAATGAATTACAGTTTTATCTATCATCACCCCTATTTTCTATTTCTGAAATTCTGTCCTGACATTGGTCACTTTGGCTGCCTACAATTAAAATAGAATTTTTAATTTCGTGGATTTCTGTTTGCTGGATTTTCATGGAGTCTAATTATTTACAAAACTGGTCATTTAAATTTGATATTAGTTTCTTTTCTTCAAACAACATTTTATTATTGTCATTGATCATTTTGTTTTTATGTCCATTACCTGTTTAATTATATCATCTATGAACTTGCTAAACACCTCATTAATCTTGATTTTTTTGTGTTGCATTTTATTGTGTCATTTAATTCAGCTGTTTGGATTTTTATTTCCTTCACATTAATTCCACAAAGGTCAGTTTTGGGGGCATTGGACATTTTTGGGAGCATTTTGTTTTTGTCATGTTTCTCTTTGTGTGTGTGTGTGTCTGTGTGTGTCTGTGTGTGTGTCTGTGTGTGTTTTGAGGTTTGCAGATTGATTATACTGGAAATAATTCTTTCTACTCTGAAGATCTCTTTAGTTTCCTTTTCTATGGTGAACTCTGAGCATGGCTATCTATTATCATTTACTCCTGTCCCAAGCTCCAATAATCTTAGTTAATTTGGGTGGGGAGATTGCAGTGTAATTTTCCCAGTGTCTACTTCACTGGAAATGAATCAGTATTGTTGATAACACAGAGACCAACCAGATATATATTTCAGTAAAAATCAATTAATACCCCCAATAGTGCCATCCTGGCAATAGGAACAATATCAGCAATAATAATTGAGTGAATTAGACTGGATATTGACCATCATTAGATTGGATACTGACATACTACAAAAAACAATAGAAGCTACCATTGCACTATTTTAATCAGAGAAAAGAGATCTATAATAATAATTTAAACACAAAGATAAACTAAATAATTATATAAATATCTACTAATGCAAACACTATGCCATCATTAACAGTGGAAAATAATTCAACAATAATATCAAGTGGTTAACTAAATATCTAAAGATTGATAAGTTTAATGTATACTAAATATACAAAGATTAATAAAGCTAAGAAAAATGGAGTTGGTGGGGAATGCAAGAATGAAAGAAGTAAAATGTAAAAAAGAAAGAAGTGTAAGAGGAGGAAGATAGAAAAGTGAAGTAAAGAATTGGATTTCAGAATAAAAGAACATTAATAGAATTAGATAACATAACATAAAACAACGACGGAAAAAGAAAACTCAGAGAGGAAAGAGAAAAATAGAAAAACACAAACCCCAAAATCCAATGAAAAAACAACAAAAAGAAGCCCCTGAAAAAAATTCCTCTGTGTTTTTGAATGAGCACTTTCTTTCCAGGTCTGCAGATTTAGAATTCCCCAGGTATCTGACTGGGATAGTGAGTCAATGCAAAGACTTATTTTGTTTACACACTCAGGTTTTTGTGTGTGAATGCTGAATCCTGCCTGCCGTTCCCACTGGATGTGACCGGTCAATGTTTCATCTTTTGGCTGCAGTCATCCCAGCAGCTCCAGTTTCATGTTCCTCAGTGTGCCACAGATCATGGCTTTTTCTGCTGAGCTTTACGGCCTCTGGGTTTGACTTACCACCCCCCCCAGAGGCCACTCTAGCCATACAGCCCATGCTGTGGCAACCATCGATGCCAAACCATACCCATGTTCTTGTTGATAGATGAGGAAAGCAAACACCACTTAGTTCTGTATTGGATATAGAAAGGGGGGCTGGGATTCAGGCAGACCTGTGGACTTAATGATAGCATTTCAAAGTCCAGCCCCCTCCGACAACCTTATGTGATTGGCCTGGCTTCTCATCACCTATGGAAAGATCACCTGTGTCTTTCTTGGCTTAGGTGCAGTATTCTTGGGGGAAGGGGGCTAATGTCTAATTTGTGCCTTCTCTATGACTGTCCCTTGTGACCGTCTACCACTCTGCAACTATGGTAAATTGATGATGCCAGTAACTCTCAAGTATAAGTTCTAGAGTTGTTCTGTAGCTCAGTCTTAGACAATTAAGCATTTCACAAAATGCCTCCTGATTAAACACTATCAAATATGGTGCATACTGCACTGAATTTATTCTACAGCTCTAGTTTGCTTTGTGAAAAGAATCATATTCAGAATAAAACCCCATACTGTTTTGCAGTTTACAACAGCTGTGAGCTTTTCTTGTGGCTACCTCTGCAGTTTCTCTCCAAGCCTTCGAACTTCTCTGGGCTTACCTTGTGTCATCAGAGACAGGTTCCCCTATTCTGGAGCCAGGATCAGCTTTCCAAATTATTTTGCATCCTTCTTTCTCATACACTGTGCTCCATTTCTCTAGCTTCTCTGTGGTTCCTAATTTTCCTATCAGTTCTGTGCCAATTCCCAGAGATCTACTTCACTCTTTTCACCAAGTTGTTTTCCAGGTATCTCAGTTCCAGGTCCAGAGAGATTGTATATTGTTTCTGCTCTCTATTTTACCAATTTCAATCCTCCAAGAAGATTCTCTTGGTCTCAGCTCCCTTCCCTTCTCAAGACACCCCTCCTACATCATGTGGGATCACTTTCTATAGGGCTCCAGCTGAGCTTCGTATTTCTTGTCCTCTAGCTAAACAGGTACTTCTGTCTCTTTGCCCAAGCCTCCTCTATTCTTCACAAAGGCATGAATTTTCCTCCTGTTAGCTCAACTGTGTGTGGGCGTCAGAGCCCTCAGCAGCCTTCATCAGGGGTTGGAAGAGTCTATGCTGATGTGCAAGGTAGGTTAGGGAGAGGATGTTGTGCTGGCGTAAGATTTTCTCTTGTTTGGGAAAGCTTTCACTGACCACTATTTTAACTTCTTTTCTTGCATCTCACCTGATGCAGTCTGTGGCTCACCATGACCAAGCTCTTTGTTGTCTATGGTGTGTGAAACTTGGCAACATTTGAGTGGGGATGAGCAGGTTCCTTCCAAGCGCAAGTGTTGGGCAGTGTACAGGATATCAAATCAATCCAGAACTCCCTGGTGTTTGGGATAATGATAGAGAATTACCTGCTCTGTTGCTGCAGGAACTCCCTTCCTCATCTTGTCTTACTGGCTGTAAGACAGCTCCGCACAAATGCTCTCTGTGGTCCAGAGGGCTCTATGCTGCTTTGTCTGGGATTGGGGGAGATTTCTTCTGGTGCCAATCTATAGGCAATGAGAAGAACATGATGCAAGCACAGAATCTCTTGCTGTTTGGGAGTACAGTGGGGCCTGTCTGCTCTGGCCCTGCATGAATACACTTTCTTGCTTCTACTTCCCTGGTTGCACTTGGTGGCTCCTTGCATCATGGTTCTCCTAGCTGTCAGTTCAGGAATCTCAATCAGTACTATCCTTTTATCCATGTAGGTATTTTTCCAGGGGCCTATCTGTGCTTGTTAAAACTCTGTTAACAAAGTTATTCTATGGCTTTTCATTTCTTTGGTACCATAATCAACAAATATCTCACTCAATGTTTGCACTCTCCTAGTGGGGAAAGAGTGTAGCTTAGGAACCTAATCCAGGAGTCTGACTCGTGCTTCTTTCTTCCAAACATTAGAACCACTCCCAAGATTGCACTTTTACTGGTCCTGGGGTGGAAGGAGTACTGCATGTTAAAGGCATGCTGCTTCTTTTTCTAATAACCCCAAAGTTGGATTTGATCTGATGGACTTCTCTTTTACTTTGGTTCCCTGTATCTGGCTATGATTACATCCCTTTTTGTGATTGTCAGTGTTTTCCAGTGGGTCTCCTCCAAGATTATCTACTCTGACTCTAGTCAGCCATGATGAATTCCTTCCCATTTCTATTTCTTTTTAAAAGTTTCTACTTTTTAGTGAACTATTTGTTTGAGAGATATTTAACATTTTTGAGTTCTCTATATATTCTAGATATTTATTCTTTATGAGAAGCATAGGTAGAAGAGATTTTTCTTCTAAAAAGTTGCTTTTCTCTTCACTCTGTTCTTACTTTTGATGTGCAGAAGATTTTAATTTGATATATGACTGTCAATTCTTTATATTATTTCTTGTGTTTCTGAAGTCCTGTCCAGGAAGTCTTTATGAATATGTAAGTTCCTTTTCTCTCCTTGCTGAGACAATCTACTCAACACCCAAATTAAAGTAGAAAGTTTTTATTCAGTATACAGTTCATAGAGGTTTCAGTACATAATTGGCTGGATCTGTGGTAGGGTGGCTTGGCAGAGGAGAAACAATTTACCTCAGCAGAAGATAGGAAAAAAAAAGTGGACTTAACAACATCTTTCTGCCCCTTTTATATCATACAGCCTATTGGGCTTAGGTCATGCCAAACCAATCACACACATGGTTTAATAATCACAAACCCTTAATGCCAGCAGCACACATTCTAAATTCAACACCTCAGAAAAAGTCCAACCTACAACAGCATGAGGCTTTGGGGGAACATCTAGACACAAGCAATAACAGTGTGTGCCTATGGCTTCAAACACTTTTCATGACCTTGAATTTTTATGAAGGTTAAAATATTAGATGAAAATAGTATACAGACAAATAAAATGGTGAGAATGCATTAGAGACCTAAAAAAAGTACATGTACTTTATCACAATCAAATTCAGCAGTGTTAACCCAATTTTCTTCACTAAATTTGTCTTTTATTATGTGAAATTTCATTTAGTAGTGAAACAAATGATCTGGAATAAGGCCATCCTTTTTTGATTTTAGTACCATGCACCCTCTTCTCATGTATTTTCCCAGTTACAGCAACAAGAAGGAAAAAGACATGGAAGTATCATTTTCAGGGCCACCACTCAATGCATTAGAAGTATCAGAAGGTTTACTCCAAAGAGAAATCTATTATTAATGGACCAAGGAAAGGACACTCAGTTTCCTGTCTCGGATCAAGTTGGGTCTGACATCACCACATCTGGTAGCTACCAGATGCTCTGGTCACCTTTCCATTACTATAACAAACTTTCTGAACCAATACATTTAAAAACAAGAAAGCTTTACTTAGTGTCTAAGTTTGAGAGTCAATGGCCAGAAGGCCTGATTGCTTTTAGGCATATAGAGTCCAAAGACATTTTCATGAGGAGCAAGTGATAGACCAAAGATATTCAATTCATTGTAGTAGAGAAGAAAGAGTGAGTGGTGTTGATTTCCACTATGTCCTTTTTTTTTGTACCAGGAATCAAACTCGGGTCCTTGCGCTTACAAAAAAATCAATTTTTTTACCAAATGGAATGTACATTTTAACAAGAATTTTTTTCCAAAATATTTGTAAAATTTTATTTTTTTCCTTGAATTTCTTTATTGGTACATTTTAGGTATACAATACATCTATATTTATCACTGACTGCTTGTACCTTTACATGATGTATCTTGGTTCTAATTTTTTCCCCATTACCTGTGTGCACTTCATCCCCTCCACCCTTCCCTATTTGCATAGACTTCGTTTCCATTTTTTTTTCTTTTCTCATAATTTTCCTTTCCCTTCTTTCCTTTCCCCTTCCCCTCCCACATCCTCCACCTCATTGGACATTTTCTACCTATTTCAAATTATCAATTATTCATTTTAATCCTTTCACTTTCTCACACTAGAGAAAATATTCAGTATTTACACGTGTGTCCTATTTATTTCTCTTAAAAGTATGGCCTCAGTATGCATTCATTTAGCTATAAATGTCTCTAGTTTCTTATTCTTTATTGCTGAATAGCACTCTATTTTTAAAAAGTCCACATCTTCTTTATACAATTTCCATTTGATGGGCATTTGGGCTGTTTCTGAGCTTTAGCTATTATGAACTGTGCTGCTATAAACATTGGTGCACATATATTGCTGTGGTATGATTCTTTTGGGAATACATCCAACAGGGAACATCTGAGTCAAATGGGACCTATAGGCTAAGTTCTTTGAGGTATTTCCATACAGATTTCCACAGTCATTGCACCAGTGTGCACTCACATCAACAATGGAGAAGCGTTCCTTTCTCCCCACACAGCTGCCAGCATTTGTTATTGGTTGATTTCGTTAAAGCAGCCATTCTTTCTGGGGTGAGGTGGAATCTCAGTATTGTTTTCATCTGCATCTCTCCAATGACCAGTGATGTTGAACTTTTTTTCATGTATTTATTTAGGGCTTTTACTTCTTGGTTTGAGAAATGTCTGTTCATTTCAGATGTCCATTCTTTAATAGGTCTTTGAATTTGGGGGGTCTGGTTTTGTTCAATTCTTTATATATTCTTGATAGTAATCCTTTGTCTAAGGTACAGATGGAAAATAATTTTCCCACATTGTACATTGTCTCTTAGCTCTGTTGGTGGTTTCTCTTGCAGTGCAGAAGCATTTTAATAAGATGAGATCTCAGTTGTTGATTCTTTGTGTTAGTTCCCATGCTACTGAGGGTTTTTTTTCACTATGTCCTTTAAGTTAATCCCCCTAATGAGGTAATTTCCTCCTACTTGATACCACTTCTTAAAAGCACAACAATTTTTCAAGCAACAAATACTCCAGACCAAACCTTTAACTCATCGGCCTTTGGGGGCATTTCAGATTCAAGCTATAGAACCTGATGACTGTGAGATCAATCCTAGAATGAAGCCATCTCATGAGCTTCATGAAGAACCAGTCCTGCATAATAGGCATTGTCCTTGTGAAGTCATAATAATGAACAATAATTCCCTTGTTTGTCCAAGCATATTTGTGTAAATATTTCTTTTTCTTATGAGAAGTAAAATATTTTTACTAATGAGGTTCAAAACCTAAAATATCTCAAAAACACCTCAAACTGTTGACATATAATCTTATATGAATTGGAAGAATGAGTAGGTAAGATGCACTATGAATCCAGAAATACGCAGTTGTCTGAAGAAAGTGTCAGTAATTAAGTGGATATAAGTGTCTAGTTCCTTAACGTCAGGTGGGAGAAAACAATCATGTCTCTATCTACAGGACCATGCAGAAGCTTGTCTCCAGATATCAGTGCACCTTTAATTCAGTTAAACTACCTCTGCAAAACTGATGCATAAAATTTTTTTTTGAAACTAAAGATTCAATTCATGGTCTTCTTTAAATGAGTCAGAGTAGCACAACAGAGTTTAAAGGTTGAAATCATTTGTCAAATATCACAGAATTGGAAAATCAAGGGAGGCACAAAGCACAAGCTGAGATGAGCATAGATACCATATTATGTGGGCAATTTGAAAGATCTTTGTGACACGGAGCTAGGCTTCTGTCCAGCCTCTATTTTTCTCATTTTGTGCTTTTGTAGAAATGCTAACTCAAAGCCCATGACCCCAGCATACAAAAGGCTTCCAAATAATGAGACACCTCAGAGCAGTCTTCAATTCCATGATCTTCAAATTGTAGATAAAAGGGTTCATCACTTGACAGACCACAATATACATTACACAAGCCACTGCATTCTTATCAGGAGGGTTACTAAATGTGGAACTCAAGTACACATCAAAAGCTGTGCCATAGTAAAAGAAAACAGCAAAGAGGTGAGACCCACAGGTGGATAAAGCCTTATACCTTCCCCTAACAGAGAGCATATGTTTTTCTTTCTTTGGCCAATTATTTATCTATTTATTTCCTTATATTATTTTATTGGTACATTTTAGGTATACAATACATTTGCATTTATCATTGGGTATGTGTATCTCTACATGATATATCTTAGTTCTTATTTTTTCCCCATTCTCTGTCCTCCCTTCACCCCCTCTACGCTTCTCTATTTACAGAGACTTTGTTTCCTTTTTTTCCTTTTCTTATAATTTTTTCCTTTCCCTTCTTTCCTTTCCCCATCCCCTCCCACTTCACCTTTTTCGATCTTTTCTTCCTATTTCAAATGATCAATTATTCATTTTAATCATTTTAATCCTTATTTACACTTTCAGTATTTCACACCAGAGAAACTGCTTGGTATTTATACATGTGTGTCCTATTTATTTCACTTAATAATAGAGACTCAATATGTATGCATTTAGCTATAAATGTCTCTAGTTTCTCATTCTTTATGGCTGAGTAGAACTCCATTCTTAAAATACAGGAGACAAGTTTAACATAAGAGAAAATAATTCTAGTGGGAGGAACATCAAAATATATATTTGCTGCTGAATATATCAGCATGGTATTGACAAATGTGTCAGAAAAAGCCAGCTTGATGATCTGAGCAAGTTCACAGAAGTGTGGGATTTCCATATTTGTGCAGAAAGACAGTGGCAGTGCCACCAGACAGTGGAGTAGGCTGTGCACAATGCTCATGATCCGAGAGAGTAGAACTAGCAGGACACAGAGGCGGGCATGCATGATGATTGCATACCTCAGAGGATGACAAATGGCCACATGATGGTCATAAGCCATGACTACAAGGAGACAATTTTCTGAACAGCCAAAAATTAATGCAAAACAAAGCTGAGAGAAGCAGCTTATTAGGGTTGGATTCTGACCTAAAGCCTGTCATCAGATATAGTGGTACAATTTAAATCCATCAACTCACTTGCCAAAGTAACCTGGGCTAGCAAGTGAAGCTTAATTTTCACTTGTCACTCACTGAAAGAGTTTAGTATGAGTTTACATGTGATTGATTTATTATGGTCTGTGGAGAAATCTCTGCTACTTTTAATCACTGTTTGCCTCCATTTTCCAGGGTTAGCATCAGCACCTGAGCTCCACCATGTATTATTGGTCTTTAGATGTCTTGAGGAGCCTGGAACATTGGTCCTTTTCATGCACAGTTCAAGGTAGAGTTCAAGATCCTCCTAGAACCTAAAGCTACTGCTCATCAGACAGGATGAAGAGCTCAGGGAGTAATGTAATCCATGCTGAGTAGCTGTAAATATAGACAAAGCTTTGATCACCTGCTTGCTGTTCACCTCCTGTAGTGTGGCCTGAATCCACACAGGCCACGAACCAGGGCACAGGCCAGGGTAAAGGAGCAATGGTGTGTTGTGAAGCAATGGTGTCTCATTTTTGGAAGTTCCAGTATCACCCGAATGTCTTTACAATTTACAGATGAGATAGTTTATCTTTTAGACTCATGGAACTATAAGCATATGTCATGGAAAAATCTACACAGTTTGGTAAACCCTACATTAAAGAACTCATTGTGCAACTGCTGAGCTGATCCTCTTGAATCAGCTCTGCAAATCCCCTGGATAATACAGAATCAGCATTTCTAAATGATTCTGTATTTCTGATTAATTTCCTTTACAATTGTAATAGTTTCTTGTTGAAAATAACTCCCCAAATTTCTTCTTGCTTTCAAAGTATGGCATCCATTATTCATTAAGTGAGCTGAAGTATGTGGAAGACAGACATGCAGGTGGAAATGAGCAGTGTTTGAAAACACTGACTTTAGAGTTGAAGCTGAGAAGATCCTACTTTGGAAACTCAAGCGATTTGCTTTAGAAATTAATTCTAGGAGAAGCTAGGTAACTATGTTGAAAACAGTATTTCCAATCCTACAGGAAAAGATTCCCTTAATGAGTCAGAAAACCAGTAATTACATAAAATTAAAAAACAAATGAACTACTAACTAAATTTAAGAAAAGTAAAATGCAGAGTCTCTTATGAAATAAAATAAAAATGAATTCTTCATTTCTAGAAGACAGAGACTTAAAAAATTACTTGGACTCAGATATTCAGGCGTTCTAATAGGTGAGTCCCTTGTGAGCACTGTTGTTTCTCCCCATGGGAAAATGAAAGAACAGCTATATTAGCAATGATCATTTGGTGAAAAATGAGAGTTACAGGCTCTTAATTTATTCTATCCTCTAGCAGTTGCTTTTAGAATAGGAAAAAAATTTAACTGGATGTTTTGCATTTGTATAGAGAAACTGGTTAATGGATGTGTTCACTGGCTGCAGCATGGAGATCCTTTCCAGTATGTGCTTCTCCAGTATGCACTGTACATATGTTAAATGCATAATATTTATTTTGTAATTATACCCTCAATTCTCAGGATTAAAATTCTCTCAGAGATATTTCAAAGTTATGAGAAATAAATTGAGCAAAAGCAGCGTATATAGTTCTAGGTAAGGTCAGCCAGCCCTCAACTGACTTTTCCAATCTTTTGTGTCTGTGTATGTGTGAAAATGTGTCTGTGTGTGTCTTTCATGAGCAATAGCTCACTGCACTTTTCACCAATCAGAAGGTAGTGATGGCTTGAGTAGTTGAAGAAAGCAAAAAGGAAGACAGAAAATATGTACCATGAGCAATGCCATTATCAGTAAAGAATATATAGGTGCAAATTACCTTTGGAAATCTTGATTAAGAAAAAATGTTAGGAAAGAAATTTCAGTGATGGCAATATTCCCTTGGCATCACCATATGATAAAATATGTTGCAATGAGAATGAAAGAAATATCAAAATAATTAGATCCATGTTGTACAAAGCTTATGTATAATTTAGAAATATATCAGAAAAATGCTACATGAGGAAAATGTACATTTAATTGAAAATCTGCAAGTGTGTACATTTTTCTTAAGGATTATCCATGCATTACAGAAGCTCCGGGAAATATTGAAGGGCTGACACTCCCTAGAATCAACCAAAATGCCATACACTTCCCTATGGCTTTCTTTAGAAATTTTTATTGTGAAAAATAGTAAGGGCGTGTTTCAAGCCCTTGTCATCGTGTTCTTTTATGAATTTAATTTTTTCCCCGGGGGAAACTTCACTTTAAGTTTGCATACATCATTCTCCTTGAATATTCAATGAGCTTAACATTATTCTTCAAAACTTCTTCATGGTGTTGTATTTTAAAATCTTCGCGTAACAGAACCATACTGTATATGTGTGTCATTTACAATCTGTGCCCTTAGATAATTTCAATTTCTGATAATGTTATATGTAGTCCTCCTTATTTTTTGTTACCTACTAGATTGTTCCACTATATTTGCAGCACAATTTACTTGAACATTTTTAAACTGATAGATGCATGTACTGCCCCTTGCTGATGACTGCACATCCAATTAGGATCCATAAGTGCAGGACACCACCACATTTAAGAGCCCCACCTTGAGAAAATAGAACAATGAAGGAGATCATCAAGTTGGTGACTTTAGCATGCTTTGCATTTTATCACTCCATTTAATGAAACACGGAACAACACAGCACCATAATAACATTGGTCAAGAGAGGGCGCAAGATGTAAGGTTGTGTTGCGGGTGTTGTTATTCAGGTCATTTCTTCCTATTGGTGTGAAACATGAGGACCAAGAAACCACTCAATGTCCTACTCTTTCTCCACCTCCTTACCCAGAGAACTCACACCACCCACCTCATATGATTATCCAAGAGATTTCTGTAAGGATGTAAAATTGTACTCCAGTATCCACACTGATTTCCAAATAAAGGAAGAGACTTTGGCTTACCTAGAGGGTTTCTCTAAGAATGGTGTTCAGAAAGTCACCTGCATGTGAAAGTCAAAAGATTTGTCCTCAGGAGGAGTGGACACACAGACTGACTCAGTGCTTCTGCACCAAGAAGATCATTCTCTGTCAGAGCACAACTGTTGCTGTGGTAGTTCTGTTGCTGGTAGAGCTTTTCAGTGAGGTTACACAGCCTCACTCCTAAAGTTTCTGTATCCCTCAGGGGTCAATTTCAAAAGCTCCTCATTAACCTGATAGTTACCAGAATCAATGCAGCCATGCCGATCCCAAAAGCATATATCCTTAAACGCCAATTCTATGGAGGGAAATAATGTAACATGAGTGATTTTGTCACTCCTGACTCCAGCTGTCCATTATCCACATCTCTAGGCCATTACTAATCAAAATTATTAGACATGTAATCTATTGAACTTTTCTAATAAAGCTGTACCTTCCATTTTAGCTGTTTCTTCCTAGTTTACCATATCATGAAGTCTAATTGAATTTTAAGTGAAAACATTTTACAGAAATATATTAGATATACAGAGTCTGCCAAAAAATGTATACATATTTCAAGAAAGGAAAATAACTAATAAACATCTGAAAAATTCATGGCCACCACTTTGCGGATCTACTGTAATTGTACAGGCCAAGGGTAACTTGTATTGATCTCATGATGTCCCAATAAATTTAATATTAGTATATTTATACAAGTTTTTCTCTTCCTCAAGTGTGTATATATTTTAGACAGACTCTGTATATACAAAAATTATGATAATATTGCTAGCATATGATAAATTTGACAATACTAAGAAAAATACTTTTTAAATATATTAATGGTAGGGTAGTACTCGATTGTATACAAATACCGCATTATCTTCATACATTTTTTTGATGAGCCTATGGGCTATTTCTGAGGTTTTATAAATTGTGCTGCTATAAACATCTCTATTCATATGTAACTGTGATATGATGCTATTAAAATTTTATGGAAGATACCTCAAAGTAGAAAAGCTGAGCTAAACAGAACCTTCATTTTTAGTTTTTTGAGGAATCTCCATAACATTTTCCATTGTAATTGTATTAATTTATACTCCTACAAACAGTTAAGAAAGGTTCCTTTTTCCCCGTACCTTCACTAACATTTCTTATATACAATAAACAATGGAATACTACTTTGCCACAAAGAAGGATAAGCTTTAAACATTTTTAGGTAAATGGATGCATCCCAAGCCCTAGGATAGCGTACAACTATGATGTGCCTTCATTTATTCAGAATTGATGGATAAAGTCATAAATCGTTTCTGGGAGAATAATTATTCTGAAGAGACTCAATCAGTAATAAAAAATTTTCCAATCAGCAATAAATTCAAGACCTGAGAGCCTTGCTAATGTATTCTACCAAACATTTAAAGAAATTTTATTGACTTTCTTTTGTAGTACTAGGGATTGAATCCAGGGTCTTCACGCTGAATTAAATCAAGCATTTTAAATTTTAAGATGCAGTCTTTCTAAGATATCTATGTTGCCCAGGTTGGGCTTGAACTTGTGATTCTACACCCTCAGCCTCTCACAGTGCTGGGATTACAGACATACACTTGCTAAGAACTTGTATCAATTCTTCTCAAAGTCCTCCTAAGTTTGAAGGGGAGTGAACACATCCAAACTCCATTCAGGATGCTATCTTTATACTCTTAACAAAGCAAGAAAAGAAAATAAATTTAGAAAATTGCAAGCCTGTATATTTGAAGAATAAAATGTAACTTCCTTATAAACATAACTAATCATATGTTTTAAAAATTCAGAAGACTATGCAAAACAACCAACCACGGTTTGTCTGTCTCATTGAAGACCTGTTCAATATATGTCCTGATGGATATAAATCAATCGGTACACCACATTTTTCCTTGAGAATTTCCCCAAATCACAAGCTAACAGGAAAACTACCACCAAAAAAGTATTATTTTTCTGTTATATGATAGTGATTCTCTGCTACCATATTGCATGAGAATCAGCTGGAGAACTTGGAAAAATCAGAGTGTTGAGCTCCACACCTAGAGTGCCAGATTCAGAAAGTTGGTCAAAGATTCAAGTTTTCTCTTCTAAAATATTCCTAAATGCTGCCTCTGCTAGTTTTGATACAACACTTGAAATCTACCATTCTAAAACATTTACCATTGTACGCTAAACAAAATTAGAAAATGTAGAATCCCCCATGACTTATTTTCACCACTTACTTTCTTTTGAGGTAAAGAAGATTTGGTACATATTATCTCAGGAGTGTAATATTTTATCTTCAAGTAATAAGTAAGATGTAATATCTTCTTCAAGCATGAGCATTATAAATGGAAGCCCCAGGAAGCATATTATTATGTTCTGAATATGGTGCATCTAAAACAGACCATTCTTAAACCCACTTTGGAACACAGACTCTTTTGTGGCATGGTTAATTAATTTTTCCACAGTTGGAGAAGAATCAGAAACTTTCTGAGGAGTAACTCAGTAGGATAATGCTCTACAAACAGGACTGAGTGAAATCTAAAAGCATGATTCAATATAATCTGTTCAGCAAGACCCAGCTCTCCAAAATGAGTCAAATATCCCATGTCATTTTAATCATCCATCATTGCAATAGAACTAATTTTTGAAACTGATGAAAATGTTACCTAAATCATGATAAGACATACAATAATTAAGATAAATAGCTATGATCACCAACACTAACACTTAGATAACTCTGTTACTAGGTACAGTATCTTAAGTTTGAGAATTAAGTTTGTGTAATGTCACTCATTACATGTCATATATTGATTTAAATTAAATTTTATAGTTTTCAATATTGTTGCAGAAAATTGTAAATAAATAAATATTTATGCTGTGAACCTGTTTAGTATGTGATTGTAAATACAAGTTTCTAGAAAGCTACCTTAGTTTAGTTTGAAGATGAGGTACAATTATTAAAGCAAATAATCTTTTTTTAAAAATTTATATATTAATTGGTACATTTTAGGTTTACAGTACATTTACATTTATCATTGGGTGTTTGTACCCAAACATGATGTATCTTAATTCTTTTTTCCCCATTACCTATGCACCCTTCACCCCCACCACCCTTCCCTAAAGCAAATAATCTCTGTGTTGTGATGGCACAATTCTAAGTGTTTAGAAAAAAAGTACAGAAAACATACACAGTGAATTGAAATGCTTTGTTAATGAACTTTTTGTCAGTGCTTTGTTCCTGAACTGGCATTAGAGTGAATGAATAGATTATCTAGTAAAAAGTACTAAGTAATAAAAATTAATTTGATTTTTTCCACATGAAAGGCAAAAAAATTAATTTCAGATGATCCACTTTAATTAAGACAAAATCATAAATATTTTATGGAGGAAAGTACGAGTTTCAATATTAAGAACTACTTAGTATAGACCATGAGGAAAATAACAAATGCAACCATCTAAAAACTAAGCACTTGGAGGGATCTACTAAATAATGTAGCATGCATTCTAAAGGAGATTCATGCCTAAAGAACAGATTTGCTATATATATAGGTCTTTAATATATACATTTATATAATGTAAAATATATAATATATAAAATAAAGACTGCTATTACAAGTGGATAAGTGCTATTAGGAATTGATTTCAAAAAGACAAGCTCAGTGGAAATATAATGAATATGCATATTTCTTAAATGGTCCACAATATATGAAATGATCCTAATCATCATAAGAAAAATGAAAACTAATTAAATGGTATTTTATAATCATTAGATTGTCAGGATACAGAATATGCTTTGGGCTGGAGTAGTGGGGATATTTAATGAGAATTTGAAATGGTTCTGTCACTTTGAAAATCTCTTGGGAACTACCGCCAAATATAAATGACCCCCAAAATATAGTTACTCTGCTATAGCCGGTTATTCCCAACCCAATTAATAACTACCTTCTTTTCCTTTGGAAGGCAAGTAGAAGAATATTCAAGCAGTTTTATTCATGATGACAGAAAAATGAAAACCATTATTTAATCATCCTTAGGAATGCATATGACTTTCTAAGTCACAATACATAACTTAAAAATATGGAGCTAGGGGCTAGGGATGTACCTCAGCAGTGACTTGCCTGCCTGGCAAGTGCAAGGTCCTGTGATGGATCCCTGCAATGGGAAAAAATTATGAGGCTTGAAAATGAATGCATAACTACTAAACACACCATGATTGACTTGGAGGTCGGGGGGGGGGAGGGTAACAGTAATACATGAAGATCATTCGCTAAATTTGAGCATTAACCAAGTCAAAAAGATCCACATTTATATAATAAATTGTGTAGGAATATCACCAGGATGATGAAATGTATTAAAGTTACATGAAAATGACAGTGTTTTAAGGGCAAATCATTGGAATACCAGTAGTCAAACACTTGCTGCAACAATGCAATTTCTGTCTCCATGGCTAGAACATCTCCTTGCTCTCTATGTCTTCTTTTCCCTCTTCTGTCTTTCTCAGAAGGAAACATACACTTGCACTTAAGACCAACCCTGATAATATAGGAAAAACATTTTCTCAGAAAATTATCTATTCTCAAACAAGTAACATGCACCTATTTAATGTTTCAACTGATCACAACTCAGTATAAAAGGAACTGGACATATTTGAAGGGTCATAATTCAATCCCCTATAGAAGTGCAGTCAACTTGATATAAGGAAAATTAGTTATCTGAACTGATCCAAGGGAGGGACCTCACATTTCTGTCTCCAGCCTCATGTCCAGGACAACACCTGAGTTTGTCGCTATCATCTGGTGACCTGGATAGGACCAGGCTTAGGAAGAGACCACCTGATGGAGGACAGATGAAAGCCCTACATTATTACATTCCATACATTGGAAGTCCTTGGAATGAAAGGTATCACTCTATTATTGCAAAATATAAATGCTAGATTTTTTTTGTTACTGGGGCTAAAATTACCTTCACTGAGGAGTTTCAACTATTTCACAATCATCTCAGTATAGTGATAATCTCATCATGCAAATTGTATAGTCAATAACAGCACTACCTCAGGAGGCTACAGTTGACCACTAAAGGTCTCAGTAATTGTTTTCCAGGCTACAAATATCCAATCTTTTGCCACTCAGTAAAAAGTTCACTAAGAACAAAAGAAATGACACTAAGATGTAATTCTCAGGATGAAAGCCCATAATCAGGAGGAAATTCTTAGCTAGATATGACAACAGTTTGCTTTAATATTTCCTTGGCCCTATAGAGTTTCTCTAATATGTCTTTTCTAAGAAGGAACAATTTGAGACATTTTCAGGTAAATAAATGCACCTTGACACCATACATTTAAGTGAAATAAATCAGACACATATTTAAATATCAAGTTGACTCTCTTTGATTAGAAAGGGAAAGCATAAAAAAGAACCAAAATGGATGATAGATATTGGGAAGTAGTAAGAAAATTTTCAAAAGAGAAGCAGAACAAAGGAGGGGGAGAGAGGGAGGAGGGAAAGGAAAATTTTAAAAAGGAGAATGGAAAGGAAAAGCAGAACCAAATCTTTTGAAAATGAGAATGGGAAGAGGGTTTGAAGGGTAGGGAGGGAAATGGGAAAATAATTATGACATTATGTGCAGGTACAAATTCTCTATGATGAATGTGATCAATATGTATGATGAACATGTTCTGTTAAAATAGTTTTCAAAACTCTGCACAGCACAACAAAATTTTCTTAAACAAAAATCTCTTGTTACTGTGAAATTTGAACAAAACACTATGTTTAGAAAATTGAAATCATGTCTCAAAATCAGAAAATTGGGCACAATGAAAATTCACTTCTCCAGAGAAGATAAAATTCACCTAGTCATTGTGTTATCTTATTTGAGAAGAGTGAAGAAGGTAGTGAGGAAACAGTCTGATATTTTGGCTCATAGGAATCCTGTAAGTTTGCCCAACTTACTAACCTGAAGTCTAAAGCAAACAACAAATCACAGAAAGAAAGCTGTCCTACCACTGAGACTTCTCAAGGATTGCATCATGTCTCTGTTCCTCAGTCTGTAAATAAAGGGATTCGGCATTTGAGGGATCACAGAGTACCTTACAGAATCACTGATGTGTTCCTGGGTGAGTCAATAACTGCAGAGCTGATATACATGCCAGAAACTATCCTACCGAACAAAGAGACAACTTACAGGTGAGACCCACAGCTGGGGGGGGGAGGTTTATACTTTCCTTCTGAGGAAGGCATTCCCAAGAGAGGGGATACAATGTACATATAAGAGAGAATGATTCCAGAGAGAGGAAAAGCAAGACATGTGGAAGATGAAGCATACATCAGAATGTTGTTGAGGAGGGTATCAGAACAACTGAGATTAATGAGCTGAGCAACTTCATGGAAGAAGTGTGGGTTTTCCATCTCTAGGCAGAAGGACAGCCACAGCACCATCAAACTGTGCAGCATGGTGTGGACAAAGCTAATGGACAAAGAGAAGAAGCAGCAGAATACAGGGGTGGGGTTTCATGATGGCTGTGCTCCTTGGTGGATGGCAGATGGACATATAGCAGCCATTGGTCATTGCTGCAAGAATACAATATTCCAAGCCACTAAACAGCAATATAAAGCAGACATGGGAGAGTCAGTCTGTGCAAGTGACAGTCACAATCTGTGTCTTTATGTTCACTAACATCTTTGAGATTTTGTTAGTGATGAAGCACATATCAATAAAAGAAATATTACAGAGGAAGATGTACATGGGAGTGCAAAGGTGGGAGTCAGAGCTGATGGCCAGGATGATGAGCAGGTTTCCTAGGATGATGGTCAGTTGCACAGACAGGAACAGGCTGAATATGAGGTGCTGCAGCTCTGACTTAGCTGTCAGTCCTAGAAGAAATTCTGAAACAACTGTTTCATTTCCATTTTCCAGAAAGTGATGAGATGAAAACATATATACCACTAAAAGTTATAATAGATAATGTGAAATAGGCAGAAAAATGGCAAAGGGAAAGGAGAAGTTTGACGGGTAAGGGAAAGGAAAGAAGAGGATGGAATTAATAAGATCTGTGAATAGGGAGGGCTGAAGGGGTTAATGGGAGGGCAGGGGAATGGGGAAAAACAAGAACTAAGAGAGATTATGTAAAGGTGTAAATTTCTAACAATGAATGTCATTATATTGTATACCTAAATGTGCCAATATAATTAATGAAATGAAAAAAGAAAATATGAAAAAGAAAGAAAACATATATACACAAACACCAACAGTGTAACATTAGAATCTGCTAGAAACCATTCCAAGGAGCTATCCTGGTTGATCTTTGGAATTTAGCCCCTGAAACTGTGAGAAAATAATTTTCTGTTAAGTATCCCATTCTCAGTTGTTTATGTTAGCCCTAGTAACATAGTTACAAAACCCCATGACCAATACCAGCCTGAAAATGCAAGAAAGTGACAGAATATTTAGTAGCAATAATTAAGTTTGAGAAGGGGAAAATTTCTGCTCTGAATGAAGTGGGATATTTCCTTGTGGAGAAAGGAAAGATAGAATGAGACCTGGGGGCTTATTGGTTCATACATTTATGTGTCAAAAAAACAACAGAGAAGAGAGACATGAGAGACACGTTTATCATCATCTTATTCTCTCTTCTCCTCTTGCATCAACCAAGATGAAATTCTTATACAATATCTACCCTCATTTTGAAACAGTAAGCATGGGGTTTTATGTTTCCTGTTCGGTTTCAGAGGAACAACGTCGAGCAGCTTGCCTGGGTAGTGAAGAATGAAGTTGTGTACTCATGAAATGCAGACAGACTAAATGAGTGACTGGGTTCTTGGATCTTCTCTGGGAGGAATATTAGCAGTTACTTCAAGACTGGGGTGAGGCTGCTGAGTAAGCTCACAACTCAACTCTTATATATGCAAAGCTCCTCCTTAGACCAGGTATTTTGCTATCACTTTAATCCATCATAGATGAAAACTATGAAGGTGAAGATTTCAGGATAATGGCTTTCCTGACCCCCGAGTTCAGGTGTACAACATTATGTTTCCTGTATTGGTCCTTGTCATTTGCATTTGACAGACCTTGTTCACATAGCATCTACTACTTCTCTACTAAATTCATGTTTCACTTGGTTATAGACTAAGTCTTCATCTATTTCATGTTATCTGGAAGCCTGATTATTATTTTAAATAGAAATATTTATGCTATATTTGTGAGTGTGAATAATGTAACTGTAATTATTAGACCAATGTTATAAAGTGCATATAGGGGCATGTTTTCTAGAGTATCATTGGTGTTGAATGAAGCTTATTTTTTGTTCTTTATATTTAACACAGAGAATTCTAGCCATTGTTCTATGATCATTGCTAATGTCCAAAAACATAGGCAGGAACATAACTGATTAAGTGGGACAAACACCTTCTTTGTTTTTTAAAATTAATTTTATTGGTACATTTATGTTATAAAATAAAATGACATTCATCATTGGAAATGTGCACCTTTACATAATTCATCTTGGTTCTTATTTTTCCCCATTCCTCTGCCCTCCCTTCAACAACTCCACCCCTCCCTATCTACAAAGACTTTGTTTTCATTTTTTGTTTTTCTCATATTAATTCCATTACCTTCTTCAATTTTGTCGTAATATATTCAATAGTTTTCTTCACATAAGGACATTATGAGTTGAATTTACATTTCTTCATTTATTTTTATTTTTGTTAGTCAATGTTGGTAGAACATATTAATTGCATTTACCATGGAGAGTTGGTGCATGGACATAACATATCTTAATTCATTTTATGTTTTCCTCCTCCTCTTTCCCTCTCTTCATTTTTTTAGTTGGATGCTAGCTCATTTACAAAAACACCAAGAGAAGACATGACCATATATCA
Organism: Heterocephalus glaber; assembly: GCF_000247695.1. The sequence continues at coordinate 984,301 of NW_004624935.1, read as the reverse complement.
TGATATGCTCAGTAGATTCAGTTAGATGTTTGACCATAATTTCACTGGTGGAACTGATGCTCCATGATACTGTTGATTTAAAAACTTTCCATATTTCAAAACTTCTATAGTGTCATATATTTGCCAAATTATTGTACAATATTTAAACTCCATCACCATGAGTTTATAACTTACTATATATAATTTTAAATTCATGAAAGAGAAATGAGTTTCTTCAAAGTTTAACCATTATGTTTTTAGAAAACAGGTAAAATGTATTAATACTTCAATGGGCTTAGAAAACAAAGTTGTCCCATTTATGACAAAATAAAACAGAAACATGAAGAAATACTATAAAATTATGCTGATCAGAATACAACAAATATTACAAATATGGCATGATGACTGACTGAAGCAAAGGATTCTAAAGTAAGAAAGTGGTTCATCTCTGTATGTAGTGAGAACAAAATGTTCTAGGGGATTAGTTAATAAAGACAGAAGTAGAACTTATTTGAGAAATATGAGTTGACTGCTGCCCACATTCATAGTTATACAATAGAACTCTTGAAAATTTAAGAAAAGCCTCCAAGGTAGTAAATACCCTAAATATTGAATTAGGGATATGGATTTGTGGTGCTCTATGTCACAGAGCAACATGAGTCATAAATGAATTTAGCAGCAGATATTTCACTAGTGATTTCTTAGAGCAACTGTGAAATTTCCACGTGATAAATCAGTTCCAAGTGCTTAGATGCACCTCAGAAAAATATTAGATGATGAGAATTAATGACAATGAACACAGAGCTCCTCTTTGGGGTGTTTTTCTGTGGTAGGGAAAGAATGAGCCTACAACATCACCCTAAAGTAGGATGAGATGTCTAGAATACTATTTATGTTTAAAAATAAATTCATATACATTGGATGTAACTGGAGTGAACTAAGAATCCAATCAGAAAGCATGATTGGGAAGACAGACAAGGAAGATTCTAGAGATCTATTTAGCAGTTAATTAGAGCAATGAACTTGTGGGAGTGTTGTGTTTAAGGAGAGCACATACAACAGAACATATTTCTCTGAAGAATCTATGACAAGTAAATTGTCTTGAAAGCAAAAGTAATTTAAAGTTATCAGTAGTGTAACTTTCCAAAGAACATCACCACATGCAGAGTTTGAACAGATAGCCATTTTTTCCATCATTTGGAGAGTTTATAAGATTCAAGGACAATTTCAGAAAATATACATAGGGTATCTGCTACATATCATTTCAAAAAGCCAGGCCAATATAGATGCCAAATATAGAGAAATTTGGTATATGATAAGGACATCATTACCTACTTTGTGCAAGATTTTTATCAGAATATCAGAAATAGAAGTTCAACAAGGAACACAAGACTATATTGCACTCTGATAAGTTCAATTTTGCCAAAATGTACAATATTTCTTCAATCTCTACATCACCACAACATTCACTTAATTATATTCATATTTCATGGTTATACCTTTACATGATCTCATTCTGTTTCCTAAAACATATAATTCATAGAATTTCTCATCACCTAAAAGGCCATAATTTTTTATTCCATTGGGTTGAAATACTTGGAAATAAGATTCTGAAATAGAGATTGCTAGTGAAATCAGGGTGTGCAGCTGGTGTGAAATGCTGAGGGAGATGAGAAGGAACCTTGGTGAGGACGAGGGATAAAGTAAGCTGTGACCCTATCTTAGACAGTGGCTTTTGACCCACCATGAAGAAGCACCTTTAGTTTCATCAAGGACTTGAGAGTCATGTCTTGAGAATGCATAGTTTAGTCATTGATGCAGTCCTGGGAAGGGCAAGTAGCTGTAGCTGCAGTGAATCTTTTCTACTGAGCAAAACCAGAAGGAGAATGAGAGGGGAGAGGGTTGGGCTCTCTGCCAGCAGTACTCGCAATAGCTGGGGTGAGAATTCCATCCTTCCTGACAGGAGGGACAGTGTCACAATCCAATATCTACTACACTTGTCTTTTTTTGCATGTTGTCTATTTTTTCTCTCATGGATGAATGCTCCATGTACCAAGATTTCTATCACTTTTGAAGCATTATATTATCAATTTAGAGCAAGGCAATACTGTGCTTCACTCCATTTTGATAAATGAATACATATAATATATGCATGGTTGGATGCATAAATGTGTACATTAGGTATCTCCTATATGATTCAGCTTATTTGTAGGGTAGAAAGCATTACTGTATATTTTGTCAATAGATGGAGACAAAATATTTGAAAAAAGTAATATCCATTCATGATAATAAAAAATACAAAGAGAGAATTGAAGAAACTATTTTAAATAAGTAGAGGGCATATAAAAATAAAGTCAATAAAATATTGAATAGTTAAATATTAAATGAATCCTTTTTGAAATCAAGAATATAAAACAAAAGCAACTATCATCATCATTCACATTCAAACCACAGAGGATAGATTTGAGCTACAATGAAGAAATGAATATGGTAGAGTATATAATTAGTATCCATGTAAAATACCAAATATTCCACCAAGACTGTCTCAGAAATCAAAAACAGGACAAAGTTGCTTATAAAGTAAAAATACACTTACCACGTTATTCAGAGATTGCACTGGGGTATACTTCCAAAGGAAAGAAAATCATTTAAATGAAGAAATATTTATTAAAGCACTATTTATAATGGCCAGAATATGGAATCAATGAAGGTGTTCACACACTGAAAAATGAATAGAGGAAATATGATTTATATACACTAAGAAAAATTATTCTGTCCTATGCAAAATGCTGCTTTGTGCATGAATCTAGAAGAAATTTTGTAAAGTGAATGAAGTCAGGGACAGAAAGATGAATAGCACCTTTCCTCACTCATGTTGTGGAAGCTAAAAAATTTGATCTCATAAAAGTAGAGAGTAGAAGTCCGAACTGATAGGAAGAGTGGAGAAAAAGGATTGATCTAGACAGGAGCAACAAGTCCTCACATTTCATAGTAAGTCATGGTAAGTAGAGTCTCCAACAATTTACTATGTATTTCAAAATAATTAGAGGAAATTTGTTCAAAGATTACCAATGCATGGATGTGATAAATGTTTGAAAAGTTAAAAATTTTAATAAACTTGATTGGATCACTCGTCATATTGTACCCCATTAGGAAATATGTACCAATGTTACATGTCAGTTATAAAACAGTTTATGAATCGCAACTTATAAAGATTACCTCTGCATTATGAGATCAGAAGTAGTAGTTATTTTTATGATTTTTATTATGTCAAACATTGTACTGTCTCATTTTTCAACTTACTAGCAATATATAAAAACTTACAAAATGATTAACTGCGATGTTAGAATGGAGGTACTCAAAAGGAAAAGGAACGTTTTGCCCTAGTGTGCACACACATGCATATAAACACACACACACACACACACACAAAACACGGTGGCTTCAACAGTTGGTATTTATTTTACTGCAGTTTATTTACTCACCACTTTACATGTTTATTTTAAAGATTTTTACAGTATTTCCGTTCAATATTGACTTCTCATACATCTTCTGAGAGATGAAGAATAAACAAAAGATTTCCCACTAATTCATTAGTCATCTTTGTATTTCTGGGTACCAGGTCAAAATATGACACCTAAAATTGATTGTGGTGTCCCATGACCAGAAAGAGAAAAGGCACAAGAATGAAACTCATGGAAGAATGAAAGAACCCCAGTGGCTTCTGCCTGGATGCACATTTGAACTCTGATGTACTCAATATGATTATCTGAATACTTTGACCTACTTTAGTGTTTTTATTTTTTCTTATTTCAACTAAATCCATCCTCAGAGGTGCAACTGAAAGATTTCATATGCATATCAAATGCTAAATACAGATTTTAAGTCAGTTTCTTGAATTAGGAAGCCAAATATTGGGCATGCTGTTGGTGCTATGCAAGCAATATATTGATGACTGTGCTTATTCATTAATGGGTAAAAATCTCACAATCATCTCAAATCACTAACATTATCAAAAATGAAAATATTATGGGGTGGTAAAACAGAGTATGGAAAATGGTGCTATTACCTTAGAAAGGTAATTATTCTACTCAAATAATTACTTCACAGGATATAAATGTCACCTTCTTTCCCACAAAAGAGGCTTTCTACTAGGATTCATTTCTCATGGACCTAACAAAATGATGAGGAAACAATTCTCTAGACCAGATCACAGCTTGACTTTAATTTTCCTGTGTGGTCCAACTCTTCCAACTTGCCCCTTCTGAAAGTGCACCACAAAAACATCTTTTGTTATTAAAACTAGTTACAATGCTTTAGGCTTTTCTTCTGTGGAAATTGAGCAAAGATGTTGTGTTTAGTGATTCAAATGGTATGGCAAAGATAAAAGAGATGGACCTACAGCAATGGCAGGATTCAAGGCAAGATTAAGTTATCTGGTCATTAGGTCATCTCAAAATTTTAAGTTAAAGTAGTGAAAAAAATCATTCATTCTGAATCTCTAGGAATCTTGTCATTGTGACTTCCTCTGGAAATACAATTTCAAAGGGAATGACACATCATAGAAAAGTTATCCTACCAGGGAGTTTCTTCAAGGTTTCTTTTATGACCCTACTACTCAGGCTATAGATAAAAGGATTCAGCAACTGAGTAACCACAGAATACATCACTGAAGCAACTGAAAACTTCCTTATTGAATCTGTAACTGCAGCACTGATGTACACCCCAAATCTTGTCCCATAAAACAAGGACACAAAAGAGAGGTGAGACCCACAGGTGGAAAAGGCTTTATACTTTCCTTTTGATGAGGACATCCTCAAAATAGAGGACATGATTTGAATGTAGGAGAAAATTAACCCAAAAACAGGAACACCAGAAAATAGGCTAGCCACAATATATACCAGGATATTATTGATGAGGGTGTTAGAACAGGCGAGCTTGATGAGCTGAGCAAGTGCACAGAAGAAATGGGGGATTTCCAGGTCTGTGCAGAAGGACAGCTGTAACAACAGAGTGTGGACCACGGCATCCACAACACTAATGATCACAGTGCACAGAACTAGCAGGACACAGAGGTGGGGGTTCATGATGACTCTGTAGCTGAGTGGATGACAAATGGCCACATAGTGGTCATAAGCCATCACTGCCAGGAGAAAATTTTCCAAGACAGTACAAACCAAGACAAAATAGACCAGACTGAGGCATTCTGTGTAAGTGATGCTCTGATCCCAGGCTTTGATATTCAGCAGCATCTTTGGGATCATTGTTGTGGTTAAACAGATGTCATTAAAGGATAGGTTGGAGAGGAAGAAGTACATGGGGGTGTGCAGGTGGGAGTCAGAACTGATGGCCAGGATGATGAGCAGGTTTCCCAGGATGGTGATCAAGTACATGGTCAAAAGGTTGAAGATGTGGAGCTGAAGTTGTGGGTCGTCAGCCCCAGGAGAAGGAATTCTGAAATGATTGTTTGCTTTCTAGCTTCCATGTTTCTGATGAATCTCAGAGGAAATGGGGTTCAAAGAATAAAATGAGTGGACTACAAGCAGCAGCAGGAATGTTAGAAAACCATGACTACAGATATCCAGATCTCTAGACTTCCAGCTTTTAAAATAAGAAAATAAATTTCTACTATTAAGCACCTCTGTCTGTGGTACTTAGTTATCACCACAGCCTTAACAACTAAGAGAATCATCAGAATCCTTGCCCAATACCTTCACAAGAATACACATAAATGTCAGAATATTTTTGTAAACATCATAATGTTTGAGAAGATACAGATTCTGTTCCAAAGGAAACAGGCCCTGTTCTTTTACAGATTAGATTAAGCAAAGGAAAGGAGTGTGAGTATTGACCCAAATGTGTAGTACAATGTGTCAGACAGACAACAGGGAGGTGCATCGTGGGTGGTTATGTCCCACAGTAATTCCCTTCCCTTGGTTCTTAGCTTTCCTCAGTGGTTTCTAGGATAAAATTCACCTGGTTGGTTTCAAAAGCACAGATATTCAGCATCTTATCTGGATATTGAAGTTGGAAGATGTATCCTCAGCAAGGGAGAACAGACTAAACATGTCAACGGGAGCTGATCAGAAATATCTCATTGCACAGATTCACTTATATGAGAAAACCAAAGTAAAAATAAAGTAAAGAGGAAAATAAAATATAAGTGATAGATAAGAAACTGAGAAATAGACCCTTTGCAGTCTGGAAGGTGACCTGGGATGGAGGGAGATGGAAGGAAGAAGAGGGGAAGTGGAATTTAAAATGAAAAAGATGCAATACGTATCTGTACCAAATGCACACAGTGAATGGATTCACTATATATCACATATATGCACTAATAAGCAATATAAATTTTTTAAAGATACAAATAAAGAATAATTATCTCTGAGAGGAGGCTCAGGTAGTTTTCAGACTGAAGGAGGGCTGCTGAGCGGGGTTACTCAATGACTCCTCTTGCCTCTTTATTTCAAAGAGATCAATATCCAAAGCACCTCATTAGACCCGCTATTTTAGTATAAGTCTCCTCCCAGGAGTACTTGTCCTTGAGGACTAATGCTACACAAGAGAACGATTCAGCATGGTGGTTTGCCTGACCCCTGAGGCCAGATACAGAGCATTCACTTTCTCTTTTCTATTCATCTCTATTATATGACACCATATCCATTTATCAATCCACCAATAACAAATTCCTATACTGACTTCAAGTTACAAATGAAGGAATCTCTATATAATTGTTGATATCTGCAAGACTGATATCTATTTTAGGTGAGAAATATATCTTTATATGTGGAAGTAAATAATATAGTTATAAATATTAAGTAAAATACTAAATACACAAATATTTAGTTATGTATTCTGTATCACTTATGTGTACTGAATTTTAAGTTTGGGGTTTTTTGTTAACACAGAACATTTTAGTCTATTTGCGAACTCAAAACTGATTGCCAAAAATGTATGCAGAACATGACTCCATATCTGGAATCCCATGAATACATTTTCCCTACTGTCAGAATGATTGCCAAGGTTTTCTTCACAGATGAAGACTGAGTTGAAATTATATGTATTCATTTTTATTTGAGGTATAGTTAGGTTACAAAATCACCACAAATCCTAGTATGCAGATATGTGCACATACTGAATACATTTGTTCAGATTCCAACAATCATTTATGGGTTAAGTGGTGCTTCATAATAATGCTCACTTTAAATTAGTCTTTTATATTCTAGGACTTCCATATTTTCACGTTTATCAATGTGCCTTCTACCATAACATCTCATTCTGTGTGATTTACAATTTCCAAGATAGAAACTTAAAATTTATTTCAAAATGGCATTGTATTGTCTCATTTCACCATTTTAATGCAATTCACTTTTTCTTCCATTAAGTTTATTGGTACATTTTTGGTATATAATACAGTTACACTCATCATTGGAATATTGTAGCTTTACATGTTTTATGTCAGTTCTTATATTTCCCCATTCTCCTGCCATCTCTTCACACCTTCCACCCTTCCCTTTTTACAAAGGGGAAATAGCGAAAATGGGAATCTGAAATGAACAAATGTTTCTCAGATAAAGAAGTAAAAGCAGCAAATAAATATATGAAAAAATGTTCAACATCACTGGTCATTGGAGACATGCACATATAAACAACACTGAGATTTCAACTCACCCCAGAAAGAATGGCTGCTATCAAGAAATCAACCAATAACAAATGGTGGTGGGGCTGTGGGGAAAGAGGAACCCTTCTTCATTGATGGTGGGAGTGTAGACTGGTGCAACCAGTTAGGAAATCAATATGGAGATACATCAGAAAACTATTATTAGGGCTCCCATCTGACCCAGTTATTCCTCTGCTGGGTATCTTCCCAAAAGAATTAAAAGAATCATACCACAGTGATATATGTGCACCTATATTTATAATGGCACAGTTTGTAATAGCTAAAACTTGAAAACCACCCAATTGCCCATCAACTGGAGACTGGATAAACAAGATGTGCTTTTTAATAAAATAGAGTACAACTAAGCCATAAAGAATGAGAAACTAGAGACATTTATAGCTAAATGGATGTACACTGAGGCCATATTCTTAAGTGAAATAAATAGGACACACATGTATAAATACTGAATAGTTTCTCTGATGTGGAAAACTAAAAATGGAAATAAGGAATAAAATGTATACTTGACAATGTGAAACGGGAAGAAATGTCTAAAGGGGTAGGGGAAATGGGAGGGTTAGTGGAAAGGAAGGAAAAGCAAAGAAAAAATATGAGAAAAGAAAAAAATGCCATTCACTTTTTAAAAGAAAAATATGTACCAACTCCACATGTTGAATGTAATCAAAATGTACTTCAAAGATGTACTAAAGAAGATTACTATTAAAAAATAGATAATATATAAAAATTAATCAATGAGGTTATAAAAAGCTCAACTTTTCCAATCACCATTATAGCAATAACATGAAAAGTAGGAGAATATAGTCATGGTTATCAAAGCAAAAGAATGAATGAATGAAAGTAAAATGGTAAAACATCACAGTGAATGAGCTGAAGGTAAAGAGCTCTATTATTTATCTCTAGGAGCAGAAAATACTCCTTTGGTTCTAGAAGGGTGTTAATCATTGAGGACATGTGCAGCACTTAAAAAATTATTTATACAGACAGGGATAGTGACAAACACCTGCAATACCTGCACTCAAGAGGATGAAGCAGGAAGATCGTAAGTTCAAGGACATCTGGGTCCACATAGTTAAGGCTGGCCTGGGCTACACAGTCTTTGTCTTAAAAATACATGTTTGCAAATTGAAAGAAGAACAAGAGATGGAAGAAGAGGAAGGGAAGGGAATGAAAAAAGAATTAAGATGTGTATGTACATGTATCAACCTAACATAAAGAAGGTAATCACTGTGTACTCCAAACATATACTAATAAAAAATGAGTTACCATGTGTTAGGTATTATGTTCCAGCAATAGGAAAATTGACTAATACAATTGGGATTGTTGGATTTGTATGGTAGTTCTAGTTTTATTTTTTTTTTGAGGACTCTCCATATTGTTCTCCATAACATCTCTAATAATTTACGTTCTCACTAACAGTGCACAAGAGTTCCTTTTTCCACTTTTTAGCCAGCACTTGTGATATTTTATCTTTTTCATTATACCTATTCTCACCAGAAGGATATGGCATGTAATTTTATTCTAATTCTGGCAGTAGGGGAAGAGGAGATGCTCTCACTGTATTTTCCAGGTCACCCTTGAACTCATGGGCTTAAGAGATCCTCCTACTTCAGTCTCCTCGGTAGCTAGGACACATTCCACTGCACTAGACTTTTCATTCATTGTGGTATGATTTCTCTTTCTTCTAGTTAATGATATTGCACATTTTTACATATATCTTACCTACTCCTATGTGTTCTTTTGAAAAAGACTATATATTAGCCCATTTTCAACTGGATTTTTTATTCCTATGATTTATGCTACTGTACATCATGGATTAACAGCACAATTCACAATAACTAACACCCTAGATGCCCATCAACAGATTAATGAATAAAGAAAATGTGGTATAGACACACAAGGGAACATTATTCTGCCACAAAGAAGAATAAAATCATGACATTTGGAGGAAAATAGATGAAATTTGTGAGCATATGGCTAAGTGAAATAAGTTAGACATGGAAAGTTAAATATTACATGGTTTTTCTACTACACAAACTCAAAAATATAAATAAATTAAATGTATGTAATAGAGTTACTTGGAAACAAGAGGAAATCTTTGAAGATGACAAAGGGTATCAAGGATAGAAATGAATTTAGAGGGAGGAGTTAAAGTGATTGAAGATGGTCAAGAATAAAGACAAAGTCAGATTTGCATACCATGTTGAAATGTATTTAGTCTTTATGTTATCTAACCACTTTTGAAAAAATATACTGGTAGGAAAATTAGTGTTCTGGTTCAGCATTATTTCTGTCATTTTAACTAATACTAGAAACTCAAGATCATAGAAGTTGACACAATCACAGTAAAGAAGATGTACCAGCAATGAGATGTCTCAAGTATTCCTTTATTTCCTTGTTCCTCAAACTGTAGATAAAAGGGTTCAGCATTTGGGGGATCACAATGTACATCATTAAAGCCAGTCCGTTATTAACGGACGAGTCCCTGAATGCAGAACTCATGAATACACACACACAAAGCTGTCCCATAGAATAAGGAAACATCAGGGAGGTGAGACCCACAGATGGAAAAAGCTTTGTGCCTTCCCCTCTACTGACGGGATCCTCAGAAGAGACAATTTGAGTATAAGAAAAAATGATCCCAGACCAAGGAACACCAGAAAATAGGCTAGTACCTAAATACATCAGCAAGTAATTGATGATGGTATCAGAACAAGAGAGCCTGATGACATGAGCAAGTACACAGAAGAAGTGAGGGAATTCTAGGTCTGTGCAGGACAGCCACCGTGCCATCAGACTGTGAGGCAGGGTATTCACGGGAGAGTAGAACTTGCAGGACAGAGTCTGGGCTTCATTATGTGCATGTACCTCAGTGGGTGGCAAATGGCCACATAGCAGTCATAGATTATCATTGAAAGGACACAATTTTCCAGGCTTCTAAAAATCAACACAAAACTAACCTGGGAGAGGAAAGTGGTGCAGGTGATGCTCTGATCCTGTGTGTGGATGTTAAATAGCATCTTTGAGATGGCAGTGATGCTTTTACAGATTTCATTGAAGGACAGTCTAGAGAGGAAGAAGTGCATGGGGGTGTGAAGGTGGGAGTCAGAGCTGATGGCCAGGATGATGAGCAGGTTTCCCAAGATGGTGACCAGGTAGATAACCAGGAACAGACTGAAGATGAGAGGTTGCATTTCTGGATCATCTGTAAGTCCCACAAGAAACAATTCTGAGACAAGTGTTTGTAAGCTCCATGTTGCTGATAAGTTTTGCAGAAAAGATGTGTCAAAAATATGAAATGAATATTTTCTATACAAGTAAAAGCAACATCTAGGAACAGCTTAGGTTTAAAAAACCTTTGCACCATTTTTCACTTATTGTTGATAAGCTCTGGGGATGAGAACCCACAATGTATGTTTTAACAAACACTCCAGCTGATTTTGACATGTCTAAGATTTGAGAATCAGAGCTTTAAAAAAAATTTTACCATTTATTTTTGAACCATTTCAATATGAAATTATCTCAAATATTCTCTCTCACCATTTATCTTCTCTACATGTCCTCTACATTTCACTCCCTTTTCAAATACCAGTATTTTTTCACATATTGTGCCAAGTATTGAAATCTTTACAAAAATAAGACATGGATGTTCCATTGCAATTATTCAGTACCTTTACACTAAAAGAAAGGTATGAATGAGTTTAAATATCTAGCTTCTAGAATAACAGTCTCCAAATTTTTCACACCTCAGATGGACTAAAATTACAGATGAATTAAAGTTTCATTCCTATGAACCTAGGAGGACATGTCATAAACTGTTCAAATTGGCTGACAGCTAAGTTGACTTTCTTGAGGAGTTACTGCTAAAGTCTCTGAAGAATACATAAACAGCATTCCTAATCATGAAGGTCCTGTATTTCCCCCTAAACTTTTCTGTGTGAAGATAGTTCCTACTCTTACCTTGATTTTTTGTGAGCCCCCTTCTCCTCATTAATTTAAGCAGGTAGAAAACATTCATCCAGAGGGACATGATGAAAGAATAGCAAATGTCCATAACTTGAAGCCCATAAGTCACTGCCTCGGAAATAGAAGCTAAAACAATATGATTTAGCAATTAACTCTGAAAGAATGTGGGTAACTATGTGGATGACATGTGTGGCCTGATCCTAAGAGAAATTCTTCCCTTAATTAAGTAGGTGGGCCACCATGAAATAAAATAAACAAATAACTAAATACAAGGAAGAATGAAATACAGACACTCCTGGAAAAACATAGATGAAAAATTTGTTGGTCTTTGGAAGACAGACACTTGTAAAATAACAGAATGAGATAATCAGAAGTGTTCTATCCAGAGTGTAAGTGAAAAGCAATGATCTTCCCCTCATGGAAAAAAAGCAGCTATGACATGTGGTATCACATTAGACTTACACTCTCCAAAGATGCGGGAACCCGCATCAGCTTTATGAATGGGAGAAATCGTCAACTGGATGAAAAGCCTGAATGTCCTCACTGGATAATGGAAGTGCTATTTATCAGATATGTGGTAACCATTTGATGGTGTACACTTCTCTGGCTATCACATTGTATGACAAATATTTACAACCTTTATTTATGCAAATATACCTCATTCAATATGGGAGAAGAGAACCTCATTATTATATTTGCAAAAATATGAGATAAATAGAACAAATCCTGTCAAACATGGGTGAAAATGTGGGTTTCCTGTTGTGACAATGCCTATTGTGTATGTGTGTAGAGAGAGGGAGAGAGGTGAAACAGAAGAGACAGATAATGTGTGTGTGTGTCTTCAGTAAGAAAGAACACAAGTTTCATCTTTTAGAAGGTAATGATAAGTTGTGGCAGTTATGTCAACAGGAAAAAAAGAACATCTGTAGCTTGATGTATCTAAATTATAGGTAAGAATTTATGTACTGAAAAAACCTCTGGGAATCTTGGTTATGCAGAAAATTAAAGAAAGAAAGAGACATCACTGATACCAACTTTTGTTTGGCCTGAACATATAAATAGCAAAGAAATTGGATTAAAATAAATTAATTAAAAGCATGAATCACAATAACTATGAGTACTTATAGTGTATACCCTGAAAACTAAGTATTTTGGACTTTAATGTGCATACATATTTTTGCTGTAGATCATGTATGCATAATAGAAGATCAAATAATAATGCAGGACTAACCATAAGTATTTCACAAACTTCATCTATTTGCCTTAGGTATTTTTGTTGCAAGAAATAATAAAGGCTTATTTCAGACACTTCACCCCTTCACTGTGCATATTTATATGATTTTCATTTTATTTTTTCTCAAGGGAAATCACCACAATATTATCTTTTAAATCTTTTAAATGTTTTATACACAGGAGATATATATATATGTCTCCTGTGTATATATATATAATATATATATAGTGTATATATATATCTATATAATCACATGTACAATGTAGAGTCATGCATGGGAATAATACCATATTCTTGGCATGCCTTTGGGAAGGATGAAGAGGAATATAGGTGATACTGAGATGAATTCTTTATGCTTCTTATTTCATTGTTTCATTTTTAAAAACCTGAAATGAATATGAAAAAAGGTCCACATTCTTAGTTTTGAAGAGCAGTGACACACGGTCAAGTTTTTGTTGTTGTTGCTCTTTTCATTTTTGTTAAGGATACTAACTCTGATGCTCCTGTTTAAAGTATTTAGTAATTTTAATAAGTAAATCTCGGGGACTAGGAAACTACTTACCTCTCTGAACCTCTGCACCTCTCTGCATCTCTACCTCCTCTTGAGAATCCTCACACCCCATCTTCAGGATTGAAACAAAACTCTCTGCATATTAATAAACCCACAACCAGCATATGGGAAAAGATAGGAATAGATTATAATGTTGTGAAATCTGTCTCCTTCAAAATTCATATGCTCATATCCTAATCCCCAATATAGTAGAAATGACCGCATTCGGAGATCTACCTTTGGAGAGATTTGTACATGTACCATCTCCCCAATATGAATGTAATAATTATTTTCTGAAAATATGTACTAATAGACATAAAAATAAAAATGTAAATATGGATATCAGGCATTATTAGCTCTATCTTGCTTATACAAATGTTAACTTTATTAGTTACAGAAATAAAGCCAAAACTGCCTTGAAAAAAGAAAACTTATTTAATTAAAAATCTGATCATTAGAGTGAACTCAAATTCAATATGATTGTGTTTCTTTTATTAAGAGAAGTTTAGGACACAGACACCCACAGGAGGAAGAGCACAGGAATACACTGAGCGAAAATACCTATCCACATCCCAGGGAGAGAGACCTCAGGGAGAGCCAGCTTCCTCTGTATCCTAATTCAACCATTGGTCTCCAGAACTGTGATAAAATAAACTTCTGTTCTTGTCCTAACCAGTCTACTACTTTCTTAGAATAAATTTATGCAAATAACAAATTGAGCGATACACTCCCATCAGCACCAAAACAATTCAAATAAATGTGAGAATATTTTATCAAACTCATAATTTGAGATGGAACAGATTTCTATTTAGGAGGAAAATAGACCCCGCTGCTGTGAAGAGAGAGCAGGTGTCTTGCAGAATGAGAACTTGGTGAGTAATGGTCAAAATGTAAATTAGAATGTGTCAAGAAGATGACAGTCATGTGGGCTTGTGAGCCACCTGTTTCTCACCATCTTATGTGTGCACTTTTATGATGGGTTCCCCTGGATGAAATTGTGGCAAAAGATCTCCCTTCAGTCCAAGTCATAAACTAAGGGCTTTTAGGTTACCTGATTGCATTCAGTGAAAGTAATGCTCAACATCACACCTGAATGTACCAAACAGAAGACCTGGGTCAAGAGAGAAAGACTCATGGACTTAGTGGGCTTTGGAGCAAATGGGCACATCATCGGGAAACAGTGCAGCTGTTTCTACCTGACTGCGCAGGGATTTGGGGTAAGATACCGGCCAATTCTTACAGTGCCTCTTTCCCTCAGGGCTCAATATCCCCAGCTCCTTATTAGATCAAAAATGTTTGTAGCATTCTGATCCCAGCCGATATATTCTGAAAAACCAACTGTGTAGATGTCAGGAACTCACAATGGCTGATTCCCTGACCCCTGAGGGTAGATGTGCCTTCAGGATTTCTACTCAACTCCATTTCACCTATCTTGTGCACATATCACATGGAACATTTTATTGCCTATATTTCATAATAGCAAAAAGTCTAATTCAAATCCAGGTGTTAAAACACACATATATAAATAGCTATACATCTAGATAGGTATAGTACAATTAAAAATATTCAGAAATGTTTCTTCACAAGTGTATAATGTCTTGAACCATATTTGTCTTCTATGTATTTATCTCAGAACATACCATTTTGACTTTTTTTAAAGGAATATTTTCCTAGTTATAATTCATGAAATTTTTCAATTCTGTCACATATATTAAATGTACATTATTTAACATTAGAAAACAATGAGTTTTCTTTATGGCAGGCTAGTCTTCCCTCATGTGTAAATACCATGTTTCCTTTATCTATTCATCTTCTGATGAAAAATAGGCCAATTCCAAGATTATTTTTTATAAATTGTTCTGTTATAAACATGAGTATGCATGTATCACTGTAGTATGTTGTCTTTACCTGTTTTGCAGAGATACCTGGAAGAGGAATATCTGTGTGAAATGGAATTTCCATGTACTGCTAAAAGGGGATTAAGAAATGACTGGAGAAGAAGGGAAAGGTAAGGGGTTGAAAAAGGAATGAAAATGCGTTATGCATGTGACCCAATTCCCCATAAGGAATGTAAACATTATGTGCTACAGACATGTACTAATAAAAGCAAAACAAATATAAAGAAAGTACATGAGGTGAAAATAGCAACACATGATTAATTAACATGATTAAAAAATTACCCAAGACTGAGTGGTATGCAAATATCTATATGAGATTTGACTAGATTCCAACTTGCACTTCATAGCTCATTAGTACTCATTCCTAAAACTTCGCTGATAAAAAATGATGTACTTTCATTTTATCAACATAATTTATAATATATTAACTTTTTCTCCATATATTCTGTTGATATATAATTTTGAAATGTGCTACTAAAAATCATCTTTTAGGAAGACAGTGCCAGAATGTCTTCCATTAACAAGTTTAGCCCATTAGTTTTCCAACATAAAAAATACAAGACATGTAAAACAGATAAAATATAACAGGCATACATGAGATTACAAAATGAAAACAACTTTTCCATGTTATATCTCAAAAAGAGCAGATGTAAATATAAAATACGACTTTTCAGGTAATAAAAAAAAGACAAGAAGCATACCATGTTCATTGGTCAGAGGTCAAAGTGCTCTGTTTTTTATCCTCATAAACCATAAAAAATTATTTATTCCACGTGTTGATAATGCAATATCTTTGGATGCAACGGGCAGAGAAAGAGCTTCTTATGAGAGAAATATGGGAGAACTTAAAAGTTGGTTGAGTTGCCTGACCCATGCCCATGGCCTAGAACAGCTGAACGTTTCAGAAAAGCCTCCAAGAAAGAAATAATGGGGCTAAAAATTTGGCTTGGTGTATGGACATCTAAATAAGACAATATTAGCATCAAAAAGGAAGAAACTATGTTTGCTCTTGAAAATAAAAGAATTTCAGGGCCTGAGATTTAGTTCAGTGGCACTGCATCTATCTCTCAAGTTCTAGGTACTGAGTTCAATCCCCAATACTGACAAAAAAAACAGAAAAAGAATTTCAGAGTATAAAATTCAGCCGTGCATGAAGGCTTGTGACTGTAATTCAGTTATTTGTGAGGCTGAGCCAATCATGACTTGGAAGACAGTCTCGGAAACACAGTAAAATATTTTCTCAAAAGAAAAAAATGAAAATTCACCAATGAATACAGTACAAATTGATATGGAATTCTGTTAAACTTTGCTTTTTATTTGTTTTATCTGTTGGTTTGTCAATTCTCTTTGTTTTAAAATGGACATAATTTTTATTAGTGATAATTGTAATACCGAATAGTGATATTTGATTTGGAGAATTGGTACATGAATAAAACATATATTGATTATTTTCAATTCCTTTTTCTTCTTCTTTACCCCCTTCCCACTTGGCTGATACCCTTCCCCACTTTCAAGAGTCTACCTTCTAGTTTCCTATCATCTCTGCTTTATTTTACTTGACAAAGAAAATGTGTTTTTTAATAAAATGGAGTATGAATCAGCCAATAAGAATGACAATTTACAGATATTTAGAGCTAATTCATTTATGGATTCATGTTTTAAGTTTCTCAGATAAGAGAAAACACAATGTTTAACTTTCTGAGTCTGACTTATTTTGCTTACCATGATGGATCTACTTCCATTCATTTTCCTGTAAATAATATTAATTCATTATTCCTTATGGCTGAGTACTATTCATATATATCACATTTTCTTTGTTCTGTTGACAGACATTGGAGGTGCTTCCATTCTCAGCTACTGTGAATTGTATTGCTATAAAAGGATTATGCAAGTATTGCTGTAATAGGTTAACTTTAATGTTTCTGCGGATGGACCAGATTGTGGTATAGATATATCAAATGGTATTACTATTGTATTCCACAATGTTTGAGGGTTCATTTTTCTGCCACATCTTAAATAGCTTTAGTTTCTTTGTGCAGTCTTCAGGTATATTCTTGATGGGGTGAGGTGAAATCTCAATGTAGGCTTGATTTCCATTTCCCAAATGGCCAAAACTGTTAAACACGTTTTCATGTAAGTATTGGCTATTTTTAGTCATTCTTTTGTGAAAAGTCTGTCTATTCAGTTCATTTGGCCATTTTTAATTGAGGTATTTATCTTTTGGGGTTCATTTTTTGAGTTTTTTTATGTAGTGTAGATATTAGTACCCTATCAAAAATAGTAGGAAGCAAGGATTTTTCCAATTCTCTAGGTTATCCTTTCACCATGTTAACTGTTTCTGTTGCTGTAAAGAAGCATATCAGTTTGAAGTAATCCCATTTGTTGATTCTTGATATTATTTTCTTTTCTATTGGAATCCTGTTCAGGAATTTCATGCACGTGGCTTTACGTGTTTTCCCCTGCCGTGTGTCAGAAGTTAGAAGGATTCTAAGGCTTTGTATCTGGGTCTTTGATCCACTTATTTTATTTTTTTAGTAGAGATGACATAGAAATCTAATTTCAATCTTTGACATGTTTGACATGTTTCTATCCAAATTTCCTAGCACCATTTGTTGAAGAGACATTTTCTTTTTATACTTATATATTAATTGGTACATTTTAGTTATACAATACATTTACATTTATCTTTGGGTGCTTGTACCTGAACATGATGTATCTTAGTTCTTATTTTTTCCCCATTACCTGTAAGCCCTTCACCCTTCCACCCTTCCCTATTTACCTAGACTTTGTTTCCATTTTTTTTTTCAATTTTTTTCATTCAATTTTTCCTTTCTGAATAGTTTCTCTAGTGTGAGAAATTGAAAGTGTTAAAAAAAGGATGAAAATGATTAAAGTGAATAATTGATAGTTTGAAATAGGAAAAGGTCCAAAGGTGGAGGGGTGACAGGAGGGGAAAGGGAAGGGGAAGGAAGAGACTTTTTCTTTCAGCATGTGTTTTTGGTTCTTTTGGCAAAAATCAGATAGCTGGAGGTACTTGGGTTTATATGTGGTCTGAGTCATTCCGTTTGTCTCTATGTCATATATTTTTGAGACATATCCTGTTGTTTTGTTACTATGGTTTTGTTCTAGAATTGAAATCTGATACTGTGGTATCACCAGCATTGCTCTTTTTGCTCAAAGTTGCTTTGACCATTTTAACACTTTTCTGATTCTGTATGGATAATTTTTCTAACACTTTAAAGACTGTTGTTGGTATTTTAATAGGAATTGCATTGAATCTTTACACTGGTCTTGGTAATGTGGCCCTTTGAACCATATTAATTCTAGCAATTTATGAACAAAGTTGGCTCCACTTTCTAATGTCTGTTTCAATTTCTTCCGTGTTCTGCAATTTTTATTTTGAAGACTTTAACTTCATTGGATAGGTAGATTTAGAGGTATATAACTTTTTATTATATTGTAAATGGAATTGCTTCCCTAATTATATTCTCAATGAATTCATTGTTGGTGCATAGGGATGGTTTTAAATTTTGAGGTTGATTTTGCATCCTGTCACTTTGATGAATTTCCTAATCAGATCTAAAAGCATCCTGGTAGAATTCTGCGGGTTTTCTACATATATATATGTGTGTGTGTGTGTGTGTGTGTG
>NW_004624935.1:935601-954734 GCF_000247695.1 Heterocephalus glaber | reverse complement strand
CTCTATTTATATAGTGTACTACATTGATTGATTTTCATGTGTTGAAACATCCCTGCATCCCTAGGATGAATCGCACTTGGTCAGGGTGTATGATCATCTTGATGATCTTCTGCATTCTATTTGCCAGTATCTTATTAAGGATTTTTGCATCTATGATCATTAGTCAGATTGGCTGATAGTTCTCTTTTTCATTTGTTTCTTTCTCTGTTTGGGGGATCAAGGTGATGCTTCCAGGAAGAAATTTGGGAGTATTGCTTCCCTTTCAACTTAATTGAAGAGCTTAAACAGTAGTAGCAGTAGTCAATAGTTCCCCTCTAAATGTCTTGGAGAAAGCAGTGAAGCCATCAGTACCTGGGCTTTTCTTAGTTGGTAAGTTTTCAATTTCATTGACTGATATTTGTTTGTTTATAATTTTAAGGTCTTCTTCAACTTTTTAATTCATATGTATGTAGGATTCTGTCCATTTCTTCTGTGTTTTCCATCTTATTGGTGTATAGGTTCTTGAAGTAGGTATAGATGATCCTCTAGATTTCTGCTGGGTCCATTATAACTTCATCTTTTTCATTCCTAATTGGATGGATTTGGGCTTTTTCTTTCCTTTTTCTGATAATGTTGGTTAAGGGTTGGTTAATTTTGTTTATTCTTTCGAAGAACAAACTCTTGGCTTCATTCATTTTTTTGTATCTTTCTCTTATTCTCCATTGCCTTGATTTCTGCTCTGATCTTTATAATTTCCTTCCTTGTATGAGCTTTTGGTTTCCCTGGCTCTTCTTTCTTCTAGAAGCTTGAGTTTCAGTATCAGGTTGTTTAATTTGGCTCGCTCTGTTTTCCTAATGTGACTATTCACTACTATGAATTTTCTTCATAAGAGTGCTTTCACTGTGTCCCACAGATTCTAATATGTCATTTTGTCATTGTCATTTAATTGAAAGAACTGTGTGATTTTTTTCTTTAATATCCTCTGTGACCCATTCTTTTTTCAGAAGTGTGCTGTTCAATTTCCATGTGCCTGTGAAATTTTTACAGTTTCTTTTGCTATTGATGTCCAATTGCTTTGCAGTATGGTCTCATTATATGCAGGGGATAACTTTAATTCCTTTACAGTTACTAAACTTTTTCAATGAGTATGTGGTCTATTTTGGAGAATGACCCATGTCTATCTGAAAAGAATGTATATTCCGATTTTGTGGGTGGAACACTCTGTAAACATCTGCTAATTACATTTCTTCAAGAGTTTGAATTCTAGTATTTCATTACGTATTTGTTTTCTAGTTGATCTATATATTTGTGACTGTGGGGTATTGAGTTTCCCCACTATTATTGTATTTGTGCATATATGACATTTTATGTCTGTTAGTATTTGTTTTATATAATTGTGTGCACTAAGGTTTGGTGCATATATGTTTATGATTTTTATCTCTTCCTGTTGGATTGTTTCCTGTACAAGGATGTAGTGTTCTTCTGCATCTCTCTTAATTAATTTTGGTTTGAGATCTACTTGATCTGAAAAAAGGATAGCTACTCCTACTCTTTTTCAGGTTCCTGTTGCATGGAGTATTGTTTGCCACACTTTAGCTTTCAGTCTATCAGTTTCATTTTGAATTAATGTGTTTCTTGTATTCAACATATTTTTGGATCTTGCTTCTTGACCAATTCTGCCAGTTTATTTCTTTTGGTTGGTGCATTGAGACCATTAACATTGATGGTTATAACTGATATATATTGACTTACCATTGTCATGACTTTTTCTTTTTCTTGGATTCTCCCCCTCTGCATTTAATTTCTTGTCATGCCTGAAAAATTCATTCTGCTGTGCTTCCTGGGGTTGTGATCCTCATTACCTTTTGCTAAGATATTGTCTAAAATTTTTTGGAGTGCTGGTTTGCCATTCATGAAATTCTTTATGTGCTCTTTGTCATGAAAGTATCTTATTTCTCCATCAATTTTGAAAGATAGTTTTGCAGAGTACATCAATCTGGGAGGGAGGTTGTTTTCCTTTAAGGCTTGGAATACATCAAGCTCTTCTCATCTTGAGGGTTTGCACTGAAAAGTCTGCTGTGATTCTGAAGGGCTTTCTTTTGCATGTGATGTATTTCTTTTCTCTGAGTGCTTGTAGAATTTTATTCTTCTGTTGGGTTTCTGGAATCTTAATAATTATACACCTATGTGTGGCATTTTTTTTTAACCTAGACTAGTTGGAAGTCTTATATGCCTCTCTTATCTGTATGTCAAGTTCTTTGCCCCTGCTTAGGAAGTTTTCTGCCATTACTTCTGTGAACTTTTTTTTATGTCATCTGCACACTCTCCTGTTTCTTTGTTGACTCCAATCAGTCTTATGTTATTCTTCTTTACATCATCTAGCAGCTGCTGGATTGCTTTCTTGCGATCCCTTAAATTTTAAGGCAAGTTTTCTTTTCCTGGTCTCTAATTGTAATCTTGTCTTCTATATCTGAAATTCTGTCCTCACATTGGCTCATTCTGCTGTGTAGTCTTTCAATGGAGTTTTTAATCTCCTGAAAATCTGTTTGCATCTGTTTTATAGATTCCATTTGTTACCTGTGTTGTGATTCCATCATATTCTGAGCTCCTCTCTAGATGTATTAATCACATCTTGCACTGTGAACACAATCTCTGCGGTTATCTGAGAAATTATTTCTGATTTCATGTTTTCCAGATCCTCTTTTGTTGCCAGTTCACGGAGTCCTGTTGGATAAGTATCAGAGTATTCCATCTTGTTTCCCTTTGGGTTTGCTGTAAGCAATCTGGAAGTCTCCTTTTGAGACTTATTTGACTTCTCATTTTGACAGTGGGGATGTGTGTGTGCTGTTGCTGCCCGTGTGGCTCACCTCCTCTGTGTGGGATATGGTGCAATGGCAGCCCAGAAGCATCCTCTCCTGCATGGGGAGCATTGCTATGGTGGCCTGGAGTCCTCCTCTTCTGAAGCAGATTGGTGCTAAGGCAGCCCAGAAGACTCCTCCTGTGCATTCTCATAATTTTTCCCTTCTCTTCTTTCCTTTCCCCTTCCCCTTCCACTTCCCATACCCCTTTTGACCTTTTCTTCCTATTTCAAATTATCAATTATTTATTTAAATCATTTTAATCCTTATTTACACTTTCAGTTTCTCACTCTAGAGAAACTATTCAATATTTACACGTGTTTCCTATATATTTCATTTAAGAGTGTGGCCTCCAAGTAAATGGATGCTTCTTGAGGCCATACTCTTAAATGAAACAAATAAGTCACACATGTGTAAATACCAAAGTTTCTCTAGTGAGACAAACTAAAAGTATAAGGAACAAAATGTATAATTGATATTGTGCAATAGGAAGAAGAGGTCTAAAGGTGTAAGGGATGTGGGAGGGGTAGAGTAAAGGAAAGATGGGAAAAGACAAAATATGAGAAAAAGGAAAATTGTCAACAAAGTGTGTGTAAATAGGGAAGTTTGGAGGGGTGAAATGAGGGCATGAGAATGGGGAAAAAATAACCAAGATTCATCATGTAAAGATACAAGGTCCCAATGATAAATGTAGCAGTATTTTATACATAAAGTGCACCAATAAACTTAATGGAAAAAATAAAATAAGAGAACATTATTCACACACAAAATTATTGAAATCGTGACCCTCATAATAAAATTGATTGAACTAAAAATCTTTATGATATGCAAGACAAGCCCACAACCTTTGGATTCTGCATGTTGGTAAAATCAGCATCACATACATGCATATGTCTACCTCTGCCAGCAGCTCAAGCAGTAGCCAGCTCTCATTGTGCAATGGTTACAGCATCTTCCAAGGTCCTCACCATTCATATGGAGAAATGAATCCTGGGGAGCAAATTTCCTGGATAGCCCTTGTTGAGTACCAATCCAGGGACTCCCTTCTCAAATGACAGGTTAAAATTTTTATACCCTAGAGCTTGAAATGTGTGGGGTATTACTGATTTGTGACATGCTGTAAAAGCATTTTTCTCCTTATCCCTATACAAAGTACTTATTTTCTTTTTAATGACATTAATCTCTTCAGTTAAAACACCTTTAGCTACAATTAAAACACAATTCCTTGTGCTCAAAATTTACATTTTTCAAATTGTTATCCTCTGTGCTTTGTTCCAATCCTTGCTATAAGTTTTGTTAAAATAGCCAGGTATACCCAGGCCACAACCTGAGTGTTGAGTTGCTTTGAAATGTCATCATCCAGATAAATTAGTCTTCTCTCTTTAATGGATGAACAGAGGGTAAATAAGTAGCCACAACACATACATAACAATTTTTTACCACAGTTTAACAGATATGACTTTTAGTAAAACTGCCAATGTAGTTCTTTTTCCTAACTAAATACCTCCTGTGCCTGGCCCTTTCTATGTTCCCATTCATATTCTGGTTTTCTGATCTCCAACCAAAATTACACATTAAATTTCCCTTACAGCATTCTAGGGATTGTTGTATCACAGAACTCTAAACCTTTCCCAAGAAACTAGTTCCAATGGCTTCTGAACTACATGGTCCAATAGAATGACTCTACTTCTCTGATACAAAATTTTTCTATTAGTTTTTCCTTTGCTGAGATACAATACTCAATAATCACGACATAAAGGAAATATATTTACTTTGGTTCAGTGTCTCAAGGATTTCAGTCCATGCCTGGCTTGCTACAAGTCAGAAATATAATGGTGCAATCAGGTTACAGAGATAAGCTGCTTAGGTAATGTTACCTAGCAAGTAGAGCAGGGAAGCAGTGACAGAAAGGAATGAGTGAAATACTTTAGCAGAAATGATACTAATATTTGACTGTATATCTCTTTTTTGGTTTGATTGGGCAGATCACAAACATTTTAGATGTGGACAACAGAAAGTATATTCTACACAGGGACAAGATGAAAATGTGTGTTGAATTATCACGTTTTGGCTCTTTCTATGTTTATAGACTGTGACCCACATCTGCCCTTCCTATGCTAAGTAAAACAGGCAGCACATGTTGCTCTTTCCTGTGGCCCACCTGGAACCCCCAAAGAAGAATACAGTGAGCAAAGAGGGTCTTTGAGCAGTGACAGGGAAGAGATGTCTTAGGCTGTGAATAGAACAGCTTGCCAGCATTCCCCAGAAAGTATGTTGCACGAGTGCGTGCACTTGTATGTGAGTGGTGTGAGTGTGTGTTCAGAGAGGCCAATCCAAAAAATCTCTCCACTGTTTTCACCCAATAATCTGACTGCATTTACATAAAAGTAGAACTTTCTCCCTTTTGGTGAAAAAAGGGAATTTTTCAGTGTTGGATGACTATGCATTTGAACTGAAAAAAACAGAACCAAACAATAGAACATGTAGCAAGGAGCCAGGAATCTAGGATGCCCTCAAATATAGTTCATGATATTGTGCTTACCCTCCTCCTCCTCTTTACCTTAGTAATCACCTGGAATAGTAAGAAACAGTGCAGAGGGTCCCAGTTTAAGTTGTTGTGGGTGATTTGTAATTAAAGTGCAACAGTTGTATGAGGAAAGCTAAAGTGAATGAGTTATCTTGGACCCTCAACCCAGGATAGGACATAAACTTCTCTGCATAGCTGAAAGTTTTTCTGTTAGTATTCCTTTATCAGACTACAAAAACTGTCCTATTAGTCCTGATGAAGAAAACATTTCTCATAGTCCTTTCTCCCTCAACACTTACTGAAGGAAACAGCTTCTGTACTTGATCATGGCCAATGGATGAAGATCTGAAGAACTGCACAGTAAGAGGAAACGCGGGTTTAGAGCCCAGCACACCAGAGCCACCAATCTGAAGGGCTAGCGAGAAATGCTGATTATTGCCTATTATATGACCTTGGAGACTGTGCAGAGAGGTCATAATTAAATGAATCATTGCACTTTGTCCCAATTTGCAAGGACCACACAATATTAGTGGAAGAAAAAGAAAATGTAATGAATGTTTACCAAACATTTGTGAGTCATTCGTCTACTCAATGAGAAGTTCTAGATACAATTTTCTGGTCTTCTTTTCTTTTTATCATTCTTATCAGGATCCATCTTTATTTTACTTCATTTTACTTTATCATCTTTATTTTATTGCAGCTCTTCAGTTTGATTGCAGTCAATGTTCATTATAAGGAAGGTACCAGAGCCCTATAATTGTATAATAAGTGTACAAGGCAGAAAAATTGCTTCAGATCTACATTCAAATACATAAAGGCAACATATGTCAATAGCTGAGTAGATATGACTGTCGATCTCATATCAGTATAGAATTGTGGATCCCTAAAGAGGTTCTCAAAAATCTTACCTTAAATATACTTAATATTTGTTTAGTACCCAAAAACTGTTTTCTTAATAACATACACTGAAATTAACTGATGCTATCCTAAGCAGTCTACAACATATCTATTGCTCTGCAATGTGCTATTTTATATGCATGTGTACATTCAAGGTGCTCTGGGAAGTACTTATCGGTATTTCAAATGCTTTCACTGTTGCTCAGCTTTATTAGATGAAAGTACATGATATAATTTGTTAGTTTATTAATATTAGTTATCCATTTCACACTCTTGTGCCTCTCTTCATTTCATGCAAGTGAAAATTACCCTACACTATGTGAGTGGAGGGTGCTTGTTTTAACTCCATGTGATATATATTCAATATTACTGTTGCTCATATTTTCCCCCAAAAAATCAGTCCTTTTATATACATCATATTACCCTTAAGGTATAGTTTCAAAAATTTCCCTGAGGTATGTCTAGTACTAATTGTTGCATCATTACTGATCAAGACACTTTACCTTGCATTAGAGGAGACTGTAAAGGGGGATGAGAGTTGGGAACTGAATTTTTAAGACATTTGGTATTTACCTGCTAAGAAATGTACAATGTATGTAAAGTTATGCAGTTCTCTCTGCTCTTACTCCTCTGTGGAAATATGGTAACTATCACCCATTTCTGCAACATATTCATGTGTAAAAGAAATTAGGAACTCAAATATTTCATTAGTTTGTCTTTTCAAATAATGCTCTTTACACAACTATAAATTTTATTGAGAAAGGGCTCTGGAGTCAGTGACAATGTAAAATGCTAATATATATCTCAACACCATTGATGATATTACATCCTTTTCTTTCTGTATGTAGTTTTTACATCCATGAACATTTTTGATATGATCTCTGAAAAACTGTCCATTTATTGTGAGCCAAAAAAGTTTACTTACTGCTTAGGGAAAATTTTTGTTGTTACTCCTGTGTGCCAGGATAAAGATAACAACTGGGGAGTCAGAAATGAATTTTCTCTGAGTATATGCATATATTTGCAAATAAAAATACAAAATAATGTAAAAAAGAAAATGACCACTTGAGATACGAGAATAATTTATTTGAATGTTGTAAAATAGAAACATTTGTTCTACTGATGTTATGAACTTTTAATTTTAGCCTTATATTATATACTCATTACATATTAATAATTTGAGTATCATTCATTATATATTGATCCATGCTTACTACAGTAGTGCAAGTTAAAAATGAACTGAGATGTCAAAGATAAAAACAATCTGCCATACTTTACATACTAGTAAAATATTTGGACAATATTCCAAATTAAATTGTAAGGCTCTGTGTGGGATCCATAAATCATGTTATTTTTTAACCATTATAAAGTTTCCAGCAGAGGCTTTTATGTCTACACTGGAGTTATATATGGGAAAATTGAACTCTTTTCAGGTTTCAGAGTTGGACAGAAATCTAACCTGAGTTGATTTTTCTTGCAGATGTTAAGAAGGATGATTTATAAGAGAGGAGCAGGATGTGGACAGCTTCAAGGAAAGCATGGTGTGGGGAGCCAGGCATGAGATAAAAACTAACCATTATAGATATTCTTAATCTTTGATCTTTACTTCTCATTGAGATATCATCTCTAAAGTGAATGCAGTAGTTATCATGCCTCTCTCCACAGTGATCTACTTGGGACCGCTAAGAGTAGAGTACAGTATGAAATTGTTCCTTCATTGAGGGATAGGAAAGAAAAATGCATGCTTGGATTGTCAAAGGAAATATGAGCCAGGGTTTGCCTGGTAAAATGTCCTGTTTGTGTTATTAGACAGCCTCGTGTAAATATTTCTTCACTGTTTTCTGTCCAACAACTTGTAATTAATTACACAAAAATGCAGTGCCCCCTTTTCCTTTTAAAATAATAATGTAGAAGCTTTTGCTCAAAAATATTGTGCATGAAAAATTAAATAAATTACCTAGAATACATAACCTTGATGCTGCCATTCAGGAAATCTTCCATTTCTGCTTCATGACATTATGGTTAGTTTAATCCTCACTATCGTCCCCCTTGTCTTTATCATAATTCTTTTGAGATGCTGAGACAATAGTTTACTGACACACGTATGCTATCATGAGTTAGATGGCTATGAAACAAGGTCTGTTTGGAGCAATACTACATAATTTTGGGAAAAAATCATTTGATTAGGCCTAGTTCTCCTGCCTGCAGGACAGCTGCAGCATTTCAAGAAATAATTCCATTTTGGGCTCTGGTCACAACTGACACCTCAAAGATGGAGTGATGCTGTGATGCTCCAGGACCAGATTACAGCAGCTGAAGACATCCTGGGAGGAACGAAATCTTCCTCTGCATTGTTACCCATTGATGTAGGAATTCTGCAACTCTCCAGTCATCTGTTACATTTGTTTCTCCCTATGTACTGAACTCTCTGTCCTGAGTCAGTTGTTAAATTTGTTTCTCCCAATGTACTGAATAAAATGTGTGGCAAGCTCAGAGGCTTTCATCTTTGCTGCCCAGAGAAGCACTGATCAGGCCCAAAGCTCAGCTTCCTCTCCAAGTCTCATTTTTTTTTAACCTTTCCTGTATAAAAAGTTAATTCACCTTGTGCTATAGTGGCTCGCAGGAGACTAAGACTTACTGCGGAAGTTCTAGTAACATCTACTTTCCCTGTTCTCTACAAAGGACAGGTGTGGGAGAAAAGAAAAACTTTGAGATTTTGGCTCCTTTGTAATAAGTAACTACATACATTTCATGGTTCTCTGAGCTGAAACTGCACAATCATCATCCCATCTCACTGTCCAAATGTCTTAATGATGGGAAGGAATGTTTCCAATAGTTTGTCTTCCACCCATTACTTTTTGAATTAGGCTGTGTGTCTACTATTGAACGTCCAAACACATCCAACACTGCTATCTCCCTGAGGAAGAGAAAAAGCTCAAGGATAGCCTGAAGATATGACGTCAAATGTGGGTTTCCTCTTTTATTAGATAAACGTAAAACAGGAGATACAGGCATGTCAAAATGTAAAACAAACACTAGAAGAATAGACTGGTTATGCCATATCACATAGCCTTGAAATCCCATTGTATACAGCTTATAATTTTCCATATTGGTTCATATTATTCCAGTCTCTGAAATATGTGAAATTCAATGAAAGGTTAAAAATTAAATGTCACTAAAAATTTGAGGGCTTTTCCTTTACACAGAAGTCTTAAGAGTATTATTACTTTGTTAATTTATTTCCTTTTCAAACAAAGTCCTTGAATTTTAATTTCCATTGTTCATTGTGGAAAGATATGCATATCTATTTTTTTTTTGGTATCGGGGATCGAACTCTGGTCTTTGTGCTTGCGAGGCAGGTGGCAGAACCACTGAGCTAAATCCCTGGCCCTAGATATGCATATCTAAAGGAACCATTTTAAGTAATTTTAGGTGTAGAGTTTTTAAAAATATTTTTGTGTGTGCAACCATCACTCTTAACCATTTCCAGAAATATTTCACTTTCCTGAGATTTGCACCTGTATGAAGAACACTAAATACTACCCCTCGAAATCCCATAACTTTGTTATGAATCACCGTATAAAGTCAAAGATATCAAACTTCAAAAACAATAAAAGCAAGGAGGAAGTATTTACAGGTAAGTTTTGACTTTTTATTACCAAATTTACAAAACTACAGTCCAAACTAATGACAAAGGTCCCAGGATTAGATTTTCCAAAGGTGGAGCCTCTTCAGTGTGTTAAGAATGTCTCTGTTCCTCAGGCTGTAGATGAAGGGATTCAGCATAGGGGTGACCACAGTGTGCATAAGTGAAGCCACCATGCCCCAGCTTGGAGTATATGACATGGCTGAACTAAGATATGTTCCAATGCCAGTTCCATAAAACTAGTAAACAACTGACAGGTGAGAACTATAGGTCGAAAAGGCTTTGTACCTCCTCCCAGATGGGATTTTTCAGAAGGGCAGAAAGAATTTTACAGTGGGAGAAAATTATCCCTGACATGGGAAAATATCAAACAGGATACCAAGCATATAGGGGACTATGTTTTTGATTTAGATATCAGAACATGAAAGGTCAAGGAGTTGAGAACAATCAATAAACTAGCAATTTCCATATTTTTGAAATAGGTAACTTGTAAAGCAATTAAATTGTGCACCTGGGAATCTAAAAGGCTAAAACAGACTAACAGCAAAAGTAATAAGATACAGAGTTGAGGGTTCATAATGACACCATAATGCAGAGGGTGGCAGATGGCCATAAAGCAGCCATAGGCCATACAGTCAGAAACATGACATCCATACATGCAAGAAGAAGAAAAAGAGACATCTGTGTAAGGCAGTCTGCATGGGAAATGACTGCTGTTAAGATCTCCACAATCAACTTTGGACTGTAGAAGAGGTGAGACAGATGTCAGTGAAGGACAGGTTGGAGAGGAAGAAGTACATGGGGGTGTGGAGGTGGGAGTTATAGATGACAGCCAGGATGATGAGCAGGTTCAAGAGCACTGTGACTAGGTAGAAGGACAGGAACAGTCCAAAGAGGATGAGCTGCAGTTCTGGATCCTCTGAGAAGTGCATGACGTAGAACTTTGAGACATTTGTGAGATTATGTCTTTCCATGTTCCTGGAGTGCATTTAAATAAATTTCATTGAAAACATAAAAATACACAAAACTCTGCATATATTCTGAGTTCAAGGATTCATTATGCAAAGAATAACACCCAAAGATTCACAAACTCCAGCAGCATTGCTTTACTGTGATAAAGATGCCCATGAAAGACTCAGTGTTGGGTAGTTTGTATTCCACCTCCTCTATATACTCTTCTTTTCTGGTACTCTACTGCAAAGTGTAAGCAGGCCAAGGACATAGACTTCTGAAGTTCTTGATCACAGTAAAATGTGGAAAACTTATTTCCAAAATGTATAGAAGTAGTTAAGCCATACAGCTTTAAGAAAATATGATTGTATTGTAAGCAAATTAAAAAGCATTGAAATATTCTGTATTTAATGCACATAAAATGCTATGCATTTCCTTGATTAGGGTGTCTACAAGTACTATAAAATTTGGACTGGATTATCTGAAAATTAAAATTAATTCTCTTCAATCAGAACACTTTGTTTTGAGCCATTGTGATAAAAAGTTATGAATTTTTTTTGCTTTTTTCTGATTTCATTTTTTAAAGCTGTAAGAGCTTTCATAGCCTTTGTATATAAATTGTTCATAAATTTTGTTTGTATGTAAATTATTCAATATGAAGCTTTTGTCCTTGTCTTGTTGCACTCAAATTTATATATTAGAGGTTCAGATACATGCGCATGATACTTGGGTATAATTACCACAAATGTGCATTAGTGTACACTGCATTTTTTTGGTTGTTGTTTGTTTGTTTTTGGTACTAGAGATTGAACTCGGGACCTTGCGCTCATGGGGCAGATGCAGGTGCCACTGAGGTAAATCCCCAGCCCCAAAAATCTATTCTTTTTTTTTTTTTGGCAATACTGGGGATCAAAATCTACCTTTTTAATAAAAATAATAAATGATAGGAACACCTTTGTCTTTTAAAATTTGTACAGGTGTATAGAGCCATATAATATCCATAAAATATCTGGTATATAAGGCATCTTTTTCTTGACTCTGTAGTCTACTATAGTTTGATAATATGCATGACTGCTATTCTGATCATAAACCATCTTGCATCCAGATGATGACAATGGAAACTAAGAAACTCCCAAAGCTCAGGCCATGTAGCAGCCTTCCTAATTCTAACCAACATACTTTTACAGTGATCTTTCCTAATATATGAATTGCATTTTTCTTATTTCATCACTGTTTTTGAAAACTGGGATCCATATATTCATCTGTCAATTCTGTGGTTTAATTGGAAAAAAGCCCAAAATAGTACACAAAATAATGTAAGCACAATTTAAAACCCAGATGCAATAGAAAAATGTACACTAAATCTTGTAAACACACATGCAAATAATGTACTCCCCCTCATCTATACAATAGGGATCAGAATTACCTACCTTATGTTAATGCTGTAAGAAAATATTTTGAAAATCATTTAATTTGCATCACTGTTGGTTCTTATTTAGGAATATATTTATCTGCAGTTATTTTCATATATCCAGATACCCTAGGAGTAGTCTAATATATTTAACCAGAATATGTACATTTCAAGTTTTGAGTCACTTTCTTAAATAAGAATTGATAACCACTTTTTGAGAATATTTTCTGGTATTTAGAGAATTTCCCATTCATACTATGTCTATAGATATTGACATATAAATATGTAATTATATTTACATCATCATTAATATTCTTCATATATTATACAAATATCTAGGTATTGAACAAATACCTAAAATTTTTGATTAGTTGGTACCATTTTTCTTAATCTCCTGTCCTCAAAGGAATTAGTTATCATGAATTTTATGGGTAGATTTTCCTGTCAGTGTTTCCAAGTCAACACTGATTTATGAATCCACAAGCAATTTTCTTAC
The DNA here is from genome assembly GCF_000247695.1 of Heterocephalus glaber. The sequence continues at coordinate 941,969 of NW_004624935.1, read as the reverse complement.
AAATTAACCTGAAAAGGATCATAAACTCATTTAAGCAATGTGGAACAAAACAACTTTTGGCCACCACATAGACTAGGTTGCATCCACATGTAGTTGTTTTAGTTCTTCTTTAACTCACAGCCTTAGAGAGAGAGAGAGAGAGAGAGAGACAGAGACCTCATTTAACTTTATATTAGTTATTATCAGAATGTTCTCAAAATTTTGTGCTTTTTTCCCCAGTCACTAATGTTAAAATTAGTATGTAATATATTATGGGGAATATTTTTCTGATTTGCAATAAATAATGCATATGTAAAATTTCATTTTTTTCCAAAACAGGACACTCAATTTCACCTACAGCCTCTTCTTCTTCAGGAAAACCTTCAAAATATGCCTGTGCTGTTTCTTGTAATGATATCTTTATGATAAAACAAAAAGAAATTTCATCACATGGGGAACAACATTTTCATTTTCTTCAGTTTTGGAGCCTGTGCCACTGGATGGCACTGAAGAGATGAGCAGTATATTCCTGTGTCACTGACCTGTTACTGTTGACAGATTGTGTGTGAGTCTCTCCTTTTCTCTTTGCTCATAATGTTTGAGGGAAATGAGAAGAGCATTCATCCACATGTGTAGCAATTAAAGAAACATATCTTAACTATTGGTACCAGGGATTGAACTCAGGACCTTGTGCTTGCAAGGCAGGAAAGACCTTAACTATTTCAAAACTGTAAGATTTTGTTTTTAAAATAAAGACATACAACTTTAAGCAAGTAGGAAGTTTAATAATATAGTAAAGTGCCTTTAAATGGCATTGGAGCCTGAAATTAATGAGTTCATTTTTAAATTAATTTTACTTGTACATTTAAGGTGTACAATATAATGACATTCATCATTGGAAATTTGCAACTTTATACAAGTAGTTCTTATTTTTCCCGCATTCCCATGCCCTCCCTTAAAACCCTCCACCCCTTGCTATCTACAAAGACTTTCTTTCCATTTTGTTTTTCTCATATTAATTCCATCCCCTTTTTTTCCCCTACCCCTCCCAATTCCCCTTCCTCTTTGCACCTTTTCTTCGTATTTCACATTATCTATTATACCTTTTAGTCCTTATTTACACTTTCATTTTCTCACACTAGAGAAACTTTTCTGTATTTACACATTTGTGTCCTATTTATTTATTTCCTATTTCGGTATTTACACATGTGTGTCCTATTTAAGAGTATCGCCTCAATATGCATTCATTTAGCTATAAATGTTTCTAGTATATCATTATTTATTGCTGAGTAGTACTTCATTGTATAAAAAAAAACCTTACATTTTCATTATCCAGGCTCCAGTTGATGAGCAATTAGGTTTTTTCCAAGTTTTATCTATCACAAATTGTGCTACTATGAACATGGGTGCACATATATCACTGTGGCATGATTTTTTAATTCTTTGGGAAAGATACCCAGCAGAGGAATAGCTGCGTCAATTGGGACTTCCAATCACAGTTCTTTGAGATATTTTCATACTGCTTTCCACAGTGCTTGCACCAGTCTACACTCCCACCAGCAGTGGAGCTAGGTTCCTCTTTCCCAACAGCCCTGCCATCATTTGTTGTTGGCTGATTTCATGATAGCAGCCATTCTTTCTGGAATGAAGTGGAATCCCGTGTTGTTTTCATTTCCATCTCTAGAATGGCCAGTGATGTTGCACATTTTTTCATATGTTTATTTGCTATTTCTACTTCTTTGTCTGAGAAATGTCTGTTCATTTCAGAATGCATTTTTGGACTGGATCTTTAAATTTGGGAGGTCTTGTTTTTTTAAAGTTCTTTATATATTCTAGATAGTAGATCTTTGTCTGAGGGACAGCTGGTGAAAAATTTTCCCCATTGTTACTTGTGTCTTCACACTGTTGGTGGTTCCTCTTGCTGTGGAGAAGCTTAGTGGTAAGAAGAGATCCCACTTGTTGATTATTTGTGCTATTTAACAGGCAACTGAGTTTTTGTTTATAAAATCTTTTCCTACACCAATAGCTTCAAGTGTTCTACTAACCTCTCTTCAAGCTGGCTTAGTGTTTCTGGTTTAACATTTTAGGTCTTTAGTCCACTTCAATTTTAGTTTAGTGCATGGTGAGAGATACAGGTCTAGTTTTAATCTTTGGCAAGTTGAAATCGAATTTTGGAGTAATATGCTCTTTAATGTACCTAGGTTTGATTCATATAGTCATCTGCTCCCTTCTCTTTGTGTCTTTTTAAATACGCATGAATATATTTGTTGTGTTTTTAAAAAAATAACTTTTAGAGATGCATTTAACTGAATTATGGGATCTGTGCATCCATGACACAGAGAAAAATAATGTTATTTTCTTTTGTGTTTACATCTATGGAGCATTTGTGAAAGTGATTAATGTGTAGACAGTAATGTACCAGGTGTCTTCATTTCTTTCTCATTAAGGACAAGTGTCATGACTCAGGGAAGGGGGTATCCAAGGTTGAACACGGGTTTTTATTTTTTGATGTCTCTTTTGTGCCAAACAAGGTATAGGTCTGGAAAATCAGATGTAAAGTGCATCATTCCTCTCCAAACATATGCATATAATTACAGAAATACAAGCAAAATGTCCTACAACAGAAATACAAAAAGAGTAACTATAGGACACAGTAGATAATTGGTAAGAATATTCTTATCACTGATAAATTTTATTTTGCTCTAATTTTATACACAATAACCCTAATAGAGCACTGATCTGATTATCCTTGGTGCAATTCCTTCAAGGAAAATTCAATTGTAATAGCATTGTTTTCTGCGATATTAAAAGCACTCCCTGCTTCACAGAAATAATAATTGGATATGCAAGAATTTACAAAAAAATATTGACAGGTGCTGTCCAATGCACAGAAAGACTTTTGCAGAGGTTCAGAGTTGATAATTGTAGATGCCTTAGAGGCACATTTGCAACTCTCTCATTTCCTAAAGAGGAAAGAAATCAAGTCATGACTTTTCCACATTTGAGTTGTTTGGAAATTAGTGCAAGCATTGAGAAGTATGTTGGATGCTCAAAAATATCCTACAGTGTTAGGAGAGAAATCCGTGTTGAATTCTCAAGGGAGCCCTCTCTCAGATAATTGCCTGTCCTCCACATCACTCTATGAGGGACACAGCTGGGGTCATTCACTGTTCGGATCTGTGAGCTTTCAGAAAACCCCAACAGTAAGGGCACAATGAACAAGGGGCCTCTCCTGAAGTGACAGAGAATTGTCTTCTTGTGCTAAGAGGCAACCTAACATAATTATCGTAGGTCTGTAATCAGACAACTCAATTACACCAAGCCCTTTTTCTACATAACAATCTAATGCATTTTCCATTAAAATGACACACTCTTCCATTTTTTTTTACAAACAATGGAAATGTAAGCAAATATAAGTCCAGGAAGACAGAGAACATGAAACAAAACAAGACATGTAGAAGAAATGGCTCAGTGCCTTATAGCTAGGAAGCCGTCAAATCCAGTTCATGATGTTATAGTTATGTCTTGTCTTTATCTATCTCCTTACCATTATCTTTACAATGTTTTTAGAGCACTGAGGAGATCCTGCAGAAGGGCACGTTTTCTGCTCTTATGGGTGACACATCAATGAAAATAGGAACAGGGTGCATAGAAAGCAAATTTGAAATGATAATTTTTCTTTCCCCACTATAACCAATATCATAGAATTTCTATTCCTCATAACTGATATTTTTAATATTTGTAGCCTCATGTCTGACCATTGAAAATGCCATACTTCTCCTCAGGGTAAGGAAATAATAACTTTAAGTATCTTTCTCATATAAATGAAGTCCCTTTGCACTTATTGTGTGATGCTATTTCTTTTCTGGGTCATAGTCAAGGGAAGCAGATCCAAAGACCTTCTTATGTCTTCTACCCAGTGAAGTCTCAGTCCTCAGGGTTGAAATTACTACAAAGACACATAGGAGCTTTATAATACAGACAACAATAGAGCCTAGGACACAGGTATGAAGCTGAACACAGTACTGGAGTCACAAAATGACTGAAGACTGATTATTAACTACTCTGTGACCTTGGCTTTCAGTGCACAGAGACAGCTCATAATTAGCCAAACTGTTCCATGACATTCCATTCGCTAAGGACTTCCAAACACTAATGGAAGAATGAGACAAAAGGCATAAAAGTGTCCACACGAGGTTTAGGGTTTTATATCTACCCAGATAAAGTTAGTTTATTCTAATCACTTCTGTCATTTCTATACAATTCACATACAATTTTTAACTTGTGGTTTGCCTTTATTTTATTCTTGAAGTAAAATACATGTAACAAAGTTACACTTTAAAACAATACACTTGATTGGTATACCCTTTAATGACTTTAATATTGTTGTAAGTCACTCATCATATATTGTCAGGAAATTTTCATTTTCTGAATTGAAAATTTATGCTCCACATTGGAGATCACTTTTCATCATCCCAGCATTACATTACAAAACTGAAACTATGAAACTAACATTCTAATACAACCAAAAAAGGTTGATGTTTTAAGATTCCACTGTAATCTCCCCAGGGTATTTATATTTACTTGGTTGCTCAGGCTGTGAAGGGATTCAACAAATGGGTGACCATAGTACACATCTTTGTAGTTGTCACACTTCTGGTAAAATTTAAGTAAGCTGAGTCAATATATACTCTAACACCTGTTCCACAAAATAAGCAAGCAACTGACATTGGGACTCAAAAGTAGAGATGATATAATTTTTTTCTTTTAGATGATTTTCAGATGAAGAAACAATTTTTAATAGGAGAAAATAATCCACAAGATTGAGTGACTAAAGAATATGGCACCATCAATACTTCACTATGGTATTTGGGAAATTGGCCAAATAGAGAAGATAAAGGAGGAGGGCAGTGTACATAAGAAATTAGCAACCCTTGAAGTAGCAAGTCTTAGCAAAATAAAATTATGCATGGGGAAGTCCAAAAAGATAAGAAAAAAATAAAAAATAAGACTACAATTCCACAAAGACAATGGCTTTTGGTGGTTCAATAACTCAATGGGTTATAGAGGGCCACAAACCAATCATAGGGCACCACAGTCAGGAGCATGACATCTGTACACCTAAAGTTGTTAAAAAGATACTTCTATTAAGCAGACCACTTAGGAGACGACTCTGCTCTGAGGTTGGAAGTAAACAATTATCTATGGAACCAATGTGGAGATGAAACCATGGTGGAGTTAGTTATTTCTAACTGTTGTTTATCCATTGGCCTGGGTTGTATCTTCATTTGATCTTACTTTTCAGCTTTAATGGTTTTGTAGCTTCATCTAGACTATTCCTGAGTATTTTCTGGAGTTCTGGTTTCATAGTCATACATCTCTTGATCTGATCTTTTACATAAAAGGACCTTATTTCTATGTTAAAGTGAATCTTTTTTGGATATGTTAATCTGGATTGCAAGTTGTTTTCCCTTAGGGAGTGAAATACTTCACTCCAAGATATTCTAGCCTTTAAGGGTTCTGTTGAGAACTCAGCTGTTGTACTAAAGTGTTTACCTTTATCTATAATTTTTTCTCTGATTTTTAAAATTTTGGTTTTGCTGTTTTGTTCGCTACCTGGCAATACAATAGGATACATCTTGGTGAGATACTTTTCTCAATATATGTGTTTGGTGTTCTAGATCCTCACTTATTTGTATGTTGAACTTTTTTCATATATTTGGGCAATTTTCTGCTAGTTTCTGTGAACGTATTAATAAATCTATCTGTATTATCATCCACCTTTTCTGTAACTCCAGTAAGAATTAGGCTGAACATTTTAGTGTCTTCTAGTAGCTGCTGGATAGTATTTTCTTTTTTTATTAATTTTATTGGATAGTCTTTTTTTGTTCTTTTTTGTTACTTCTCTAAGTACTTCACAATGTATCATTTTGTCCTCAGTTCCAGACACACTCTCTTCACATTGGCCTTTTCTACAATTTATGAATTCTATAGTTTTTCATTTCAGGTATTTCTGTCTGATATAGTCTCAAGGATTTTGTATATTTGGTGAAGTTATCATTAATATTTTAAACTGATTTTGTCAGCTGTTCCAATTTTTTCTTATTTTCTCCACCTCCAATTTGGGCATTTACATTTTTCAATAAAGTTTATTGGTACAATTCAGATATACATAATGATCACACTCATCATATGTAATTTGCACCTATACATGATGTATTTCAATACTTATTTTTTCCTATTTTTCTCAATTTCCTTCCATCCTTCTTACCTTCATTTATAAATCCTTTGTTTCTATTTTATCTTACTTTTCTCACTTTTTCTCTGTCCCTCTCTTCCTGTACCCTCCCACTTTATACCCCTTCTAATTTGAACTTTTTCTTATTTCA
>NW_004624935.1:890729-903478 GCF_000247695.1 Heterocephalus glaber | reverse complement strand
ATATTATATAATATATATTATACATATTAGATACAGTTAATAATGACTGACTTTTTAAATGAGATAAATTAATGGCAAAACCAAATATATATTAATTGCAGGAAGTCAAAGATCAATATTCTACTTAGATTTTCATGGGGATAGTCACTCATATATGTTATAGAGAGGAGCAGAAAATATTTGAAATGCTTGTCATCATAATTACCTTACAGATTAACTCATGGCTCTCTCTGAGGTAATGCAATTTATCACAAAAGTCATTTATGGTAGATGTATTTACTTCATAAAGAAAAACAAATATACATGTTGTTATAAAGTAGAACATTTCAGGGACAGTATGTGCTATACACTATTTAAATGCAATTTAGGTACTTTACAGGTAAGTCTTTAGAAAACATTTATGGATACAGTAATCAACAGAGATTTCAGAACAATGAAAGGAAAATCTACCTCCATGTTCCTAACAATAGTTGCCCATGGAAACAAGGTGTGTGGAAGAATAGAATCATTCAGACATATCAAGAACCAAAGATTCATAGATTATAGTTCAAATCAATGTCAAATATTGTCTGTATTAAATATTATAAAATTTTACATTGTAATACAGATCATGTGCATTAATATTTTAAAAACAGTTAATATTAACATATTAAAGATTCATGCTCTAAATGCCAGGAAATTTATGGCTGCAATTGTTTCAACTGCATTGTAAAGTGAACCAACAGAAACTTCACAGGCAAATATTCTAATCAATCTGGTTTTGATTTTAGACCACGGTATCTGGACTTTTTAATATTTTGCCAGGTACATATTGATAAATTGGATAGAAAACTTCTACTATGTGCAATTAAATGATTTTTGAAAGTTTCCATAAAATAGGCGTGTAAAGTAGGTAATTATTGTCACAGTATTTCAACTGATGAAACTACCGGATGTATTACATTATTTTCTGAGCTTCCCTGTTTTACATCATTTCCATATTATATCATCATGATAGCAGACACAACTTTCACTTGTTTTTCATCACATATTGAATTTTTTTTTTTTTGGTACCAGAGATTGAACTTGGGAAACATATTGAATATTTTATAAATATGAAACATCAACATTTAGTGATCAAATAATAGATCCCTAGCTGTTTTAGCGAACTTATTAAAATTCTGAATATCAGAATATTGGGCCCTGATTTTGATAGAAATAAGGTAAATGAGGATACTTCTTAGTTTCCTGCAGAATGATTATTTCTAAAGAAGGAAAGCTATTACTTATTCTCAATTTTTATTAAACAATAGGCAGTATTTTAATATAATCATGAACTTCTTGTCTCCAATATACTTGGTCTTCTAACATTGCTCACTGGACTGTGTAGAAAACAGGTGACTAATAAAAACTAATAGTGGACGATTTAAAACAATAAATTTAGTAGAACTCAGATACATTAATAAAATTATGTGGAATGCAAGAGTAAATTGTGAGTATGTGAGTACAAAACATATACAGACTGCTAAATATTTGTGGGGTTTTTTCTATATTTTTTTCTCTTTAACATGGTGTCCAGACAATATAGATGCACAGAATCTAACAGCTGTGTTAGAATTCCATCTCATGAAAGTCTTAGAGGATCCAGACCTGCAGCCCATCCTTTTTGGACTGTTCCTGGCCATGTACCCGGTCAAAGTGCTTGGGAACCTGCTCATCATCCTGGCTGTCAGCTCTGACTCCCACCTCCACACCCCCATGTACTTCTTCCTCTCCAATCTGTCTTTTGTAGACATCTGTTTTCAAGGACTATTGTGGATATCATAATTCAGAGAATAGTCATCTCTTATGTGGACTGCCTGACACAGATGTCTCTGCTTATTCTTTTTGGATGTATGGATGACATACTTTTGACTGTGATGGCTTATGATAGGTTTGTGGCCATCTGTCGCCCCTTCCATTACCCAGTCTTTATAAGCCCTCACAACTGCATCCTCCTTGTTTTTGCATGTGTTTTGTTAAGCCTTTTGGACTCACAGCTGCATACTTTGATTGTTTTAAAGTTCATTTACTTCAAGAATGTTTCCGTTTCCAGCTTCTGCTGTGAACCTGCTCAAATTCTTAATCTAGACTGTAGTGAAAACTTCAACAAAAATATAATTACATATTTTGTTGGTGCCATATTTGGATTTTTCCTATCTTGATAATACTATTCTCTTATTATAAAATAATTTCCTCCATCCTGAGAGTTCCATCATCAGGAGGGAAGTATAAAGCCTTCTCCACTTGTGGGTCTCACCTGTCAGTTGTTTGTTTATTTTATGGCACAAGCATTGGGATATACCTTGGATCAGCCATAGTGCATTCGCCTAGAAAGAGTTTGGTTTCCTCACTGATGTACACAATTGTGACTCCTATGCTGAATCCCTTCATCTATAGCCTGAGGAACAGGGACATTAAAGATGCCCTGCTGAAGCTTCATAGAAGAAAAGTCTAATATGAAGACCTGATGCCTCCCATAGAATATAGGTTGAAAAAGCATCAGTCTTAAGTATATAGTCTTTTAAGTTCTGCCACCTAGTCATCTTATATTTACAGATCGAGAATTTTACTTTCTCATTATACCAAATATCAAACTGGCATTTTACAGTGGTGTAAAGTAGGAAGAACATAGACTCTTTAAAATGAGTACTGGAGACCAGAATGTTGCTCAGCAGCCCTGAGCCTTCCTGAGTTCAATTTATGGTACAAAATAAAAAGAGGGCTAAGTTTCAATTTGGGACTTGAAAATATTTAGATATGCATATGATTACCATTAAACTACTGAATCATGCACTGAGAATAGTTATGTTTTTTGTTACCTATATTTTGCCAAAATAAATAATGATGATAAATTATAGATTTGTCTTCTGTTATTTTTAAAGAAGGAAACAAAAATCTAAGTGATTGCTGCACAGGAGATTCCTCCTGAATAAAGCAAGAGATGAAAACCAGAGATGACATCCACTTTGTCATCATCTTCCTCCATTAAGAAGTTCTTAATTACTGGGATTACATAAAATGCTTTGGCTAAATATGAGCTCTATGGATTGATCCTTCAAAATATTATAATCAGTCTATGTCCACAGCTTTTTCATTTTTAGCACTAAACTACTGATATCCATAGCTGTGTCTCCCCCTCTTAAAGTTGTGTACTTAACAAGACATCTATCTGACATGATATTGACATAGAGCATAAGATCTATGGATGATATAGGACCTCAAAATAATCCAAAGAGCATAAAGGAATTATAACTCTCAACCTGCTAGACATTTAAAATGCTTAGTTTGTGTTCTCTATAATCAAAGAATGAATCCTAGGAACAATGGAGGTTAAGAGTGGGAATAATTTATTGCAAACAATATAGCTTCTGTCTAAGACAGAAGGAGAACCTAAAAGTGGGTTTTTCACCCACCCTGTTTCTGAAATGTACTTTATTGAGCAAACCCATGAGGTGAGGTTATTCAAGGTGGGACAAAACTATAACAGTTAAATCCTATTGGAAAAATCACAAGATGGGTATGAGTTGAGGAAAAACTATGATTAACCAATTAAATTATAGTACAGTTGCTTATTGATTAAATGGTGATCAAATGGACAACAATTCATGTAGCAAGCATGCATGGAATGAATAATGACATTCTGGAAAGGAAATGGCCTGGGAGGTGGTCCACAATTAATGTGATTGATGTCTATTTGAAATATCAATCACTACTGTTCATTCCTAGGGGAAGCATGTGGGTGTAGTAGTTCTTCCTTTTTGAATCCTGACCTTTAGCAAATATGACTCAGTCATCTTCTGTGCTTAGGGCCTGGCCTGGCCTAACAGCCTTATAATATTTTCTAAGTAGTTTAGATGTTTACAGTAATATTTCTATCAATCTTATAGGCAAAGTCTGAGCCTTTATTGGATAACTTTAGGTTGGGAAATACATCCATTATTCATTTTCTTGTTCATGACCCAGTAGAGATGCAAATTTGCCCAGTGAGTGCAGATGGAGATGAAGGATGGAGAGAAACTTTCAGATGCATTGTTTTCTCATAATGAGGGCACACATGGCACTTTATCTAGTCAGAAAATACATTAATGTGCATTTCATCAAAGAGGAATGTGAAGTTTAGGTTTGTGGTTGTGTATGAGGCCCCTGAAGCTCATTCAAATTGTTGTTCTCCATTGACCCTGATTCTGCTTCCCGTATATATCTCAGCTATGATCCAAGAGAGTCTCTTCAATTTGTCTCCTTAGTTGCTCTAAATGTGTATCAAGGTTAGTAGGAAGAGAAGGAGCAGTATGTCAAGTACTGTGGGATGAGAGATGGGGATGGAGCAAGTAGAAGAGGAACAGAGAGAACAGCAGAGGAGAAGGAAAATACAACCAAAATTATACCAAAATTAAACCATGAACTATTCTCATGGCTTCCAAAATGCCAGAGTATGAGCTCCATGTTATATGTTGTTCATTCATTCTGCATGATATTCTCCAAGCTGTATGCTCTTCCAATATTATTGTCTTACAGAAAATGAGGATAGCATTTTTATGTAGTATATACCAGGTTGGAAGAGTGAAAACAGTGAATCCTTGTTTGAATTGATCTGGTTACAGACATGGGGCATTTACCCTGTTGAACCATAGAACATTGTGGTGTTGATGAGGCAGTTAGCTACTCCCCAGCCCTGTCACTGCTGGAGAATATGCCTTGCTCACTGTGCCTTAGGGATTTTTGATATATGGTAGTGGGTAGCAGAGGGTGGCAAACGCTTCATCTACTACAAGAATGGTATCTGTGAATCACAGGAAAAAACCACAGAAGTACATACATGGTAATCTTGTACAGCCCACTCTAATGCATTCGCACAGCAGACCGTATATTTTCCCATTCTTGTATCATCCCACAACCTCAAAATAAGAAGTTATTTCAGGGCTTCTTAAATTCTTACTCATAAAAATGGAAGTGATTAATAATATACCACAAAGATCAAAGACCTAGCTTTTGCCCAGAAACTTTGAATTGGTTTCAAGAAATCAGGGAAAACACTTGAATCCATAGTCAAAGACAAAACCTTCCTGACTAGGATTCCAGTAGTTCAGTGAATAACATTGAGGATCAACAAATGTGACTATGTCAAACTTAAAAGCTCTGCACAGCAAAAGAAACAACAGAGTGAAGATGTAATACAAAGAGTGGGAAAAAAAACTTTGGCTAGTCTTCTGCTAGAGGATTAATAGCCAGCCTATAAAAGGAACTCAAAATTAACTTCAAGATAAAAACCCACATCCCCAGTCAATGAATAGGCAGATGAAGAAACACTTTCAAAAGAAGTACCAAGGGCCAGTGTTATATGAAAAAATATTCAGCATAGGTAACCATTAGTGAAATGCAAATAAAAACAATACTGAAATTACATCATACCCCAGTTAGAATGTAAAACCTTTGAGTCCTGCTAAGGATGTGGGGAAAAGGAATCCTTGCACACTGGTTGGTGAGAATGTAAAGTAGTATAGTCATATGGAAAGCAGTATGGAGTTAATACTTAAAAACTCAAACTAAAACTATATTTGATCCAACTACATGAGCCCTTGGTATATTAAAGTCAGCATGCTATAGTGATAGATGTGTACTCATGTTCAGTGCTGCACAATTCACTATAGCTAAGCTGTGGAGCCCACTTAGGAGCCCATCCACAGATGAATGGTTAAGGAAAATGGCATCCAACAGATGAGTGTCATAAGTACACAGTGAACTATTAGTCATAAAATAGAACAGAAGCATATTATTTGGAGGGAAGTAGATGGAATTAAATACAATCACATTGAGTGAAACAAGCTAGACTCATGAAGTTAAATGTCATTGTTTTTCTTTTATACAAATAGCTACAAAAGGGGTAATAACAGGATCCTGGTGCATAGATTTTAGAAAATATGGAAATCAGGGAGGTGGAAAGAAGATCAAGGAAACAAAATGAAGATGGGGATAGAGTAATCAAAATATGTTGTATGACTATGAACCAGTATATCATGTTACGAACATGTAATCATAACTCATTCTGTATGGAGGGAGAGTGTGGAGGAAGGGGCAATTAAATGGATCCAGATTCCATATGCATATGTACTGATACAACCAGATAAATGTAATTAATATGTATCAAATCACATAATAATAAAATATACACCTCAAATTTATAGGTAGTTAACGCCCTAAGACATCTGCTGAAATCTTTCTGATGATTGGAAAATTATGAGATCAGTTCATCAGACCCAGAGATTAACTATTTCATTTTGAATCCTCTCACATTTATTCCTTTGTTAAAAATGATTAGTTGTTAGTATTTCAGTGATTCAGCATGCTCATCTGAGTGGATTTCTCATTGATAGAACAGCATTGAAGAAGTAAAAGGACAGAATGGATCCTCCCTCTGTTATTAATATGATAAATGCATAACACAAAGGCAAAATCAAATTTGTATCTTATTATTAGTGCTACAAGTTACCACAAGTATTTTCATACAATTATATCAAAATATCCAGTTACATGAAGTTACTGTTTTTCTGCTTTATACTTGTACTTATATTTTTATATATGGAGACAAATTACTAGCTCTTAGTCTGATTCTTGGAGTCTCTCCCCTGCTTGGCACAGAGGACATATCAAAAATTTCAAAATGAGGCCTGGGGAATGGGTCACTGGTGGGGCATTTGCCTAACAGCCTCAAGACTCCAGGTATAGCAGCAAAGGAGAAGAAAAAGTGAAAATTTTGTTAAACATTTAACCACACCTTCTGTAGTTCACAAATCCTGGCCATAAATCAGTGTGATCACAAAACGCTTAGTTTTTAGAGTGATCTAAACACTGATTTCTAGTCCTTTTAATAATGTCCTGTAGAACTTAAGAAAAGATTTTCCAAACAAAGGATATCAGCTTCCAAGATAAGAAGTTCAATTGGTGAGTTTCAAATATTTTCATATATAGTTTTTTGTATTCAGAGGAAAAAAAAGATAAATAGCTCTTGAGTTTGTGCCCTGGAAATAGTTCTGATAATGGGATTTATCAGCTCTCTCCCTTTCATGACTCCCCAGGAAGAAAAACCCTTTCTCAATGACCTGTTCATTTGGGATTATTGAAGGTCAGAGGGGAGACTGGGACTGTCACCTCCTACATTAACCTCAGGAAGGAAATGCCGAATGTCATCTGCTTACTTAGTCATTAAGAACCTGACATTGTGGCTTTTCCATTTGTGTGTGTGTGTGTTTGTGAGTGTGTATGTGTAGCTTCCTTTATTTCTTGCTGCCCAATTTGAATGATTAAATTTACATTCTTTACAGATATGGAAACTTCATTATCAACCTTTTAATCTTGCTTTTTTCTGACACATTCACCAATAATATATTCAGGCATTTTGTTGGTGACATCTCTAGTTCTCCTCCTATCTCGGGGATATTTTCCTGTTCCTAATGTTTTTCCTTCACTATTCAAAACTCATGATTACAGGAAAAATAATGTCTTCTCCACCCATAGTGTCATATCCACTAGTGATGTCACTTGTTAGTTTCCTTTTTTCTAATAGAATAGTTCCTTTAGAAGTGTACTTGAAGCTCAGCTCTTTTGGTGTCTTCCACTCTGGCCATTCCTATTCAAAATTCCTTTATCTGCCCCCTGAGGAACAGGAACATTAAAAGCTCCTTATGGAGCCTCCAGAGGAGAACATTCTAGTCTCAGGACCTTGCCATTCATTTGGACTCACAGCAAAATTAAACATATAGAGTTGCAAGTCATGCCTTCTTGTTCATAATATGGATGTAAATGTTAAGATTTATTTTGTGAACTTGTTTTATGATAGATTGGTCATTATCAAGGTTGGGAGATGAAGCAATGTGGAGATTTAAATATGGGTGCAAATTTTACATTTGGGAAGAGGAACTATTTCTGGAAACAGATGTTGGTTATATTTGTATATGATGAACATGATTGATATCACTGAATCGCTGCACATAGAACTGATGAAAATGATATTTTTATTGTATATATTTTACCATAATCCACAGTGGAAGTAAAATGCAGAAATATGTTTTTAAAAAAGAAGAAACAAATCCAGTGAATAGCATGTATTTTCACCTGAATAAAGAGTCCCAAAAGTGTGATGGGCATTTTAGTTTCTTATTCTTTTCCTACAGTAATAGGAAGTCCAAAGGGATTTCAATACATGGGCCAACATGGCTAATTATGAGCTCTGCACAATGAGACTCCAGGGCTGTCTAGTAGTCAATATCAGTATATATCTCTAGCTCTTCAGTGTGATTTTACAGCTAAGTAGCCTCTATAGGGTTTCCTCATCAAAAGTCTCTGTATCAGAAAGTTTATATCTGACACTATATTCCTGTTAATCTGAGAAAGTAACCAGCACTTTCACAAAGTTCACAAAACAGGGAAATTGCTTTGAGTCTGCACAGTTTGGTCATGATCCAGCAGAGAAGCAACTTCACCCCATAAGTGCTGAGGGAGAGCATGGATGAGTGAAGGACTATTGGATAGTTTATTTCCTAACCATCTAGAAAAACAAATCATTTGGTCAGCCATATGGAAGAATAAATATTGCATAATTTCAATTCGAATCATTGTGAACTTTTTTCTTGTACTGTGGGCCTCTGATAACTAATTCAAATTTTTAATTCCTTACCTCACTTGCCATGCTTGCATAGACATGTCACCCACAAAAGGATAAAGCGGGTCTCTCTATAAAATTACTTGTAATTGCAATTGTGAAACAGATGAAGTTGATGAGGAGGAGGATGTGTCTGAGGCAAGCAATTGCAACCCAGGTACCAGGAAATATTTCTCTGAATACCTATTAAGTTGCATGAGAAGCATCAGGCTCAACCTTAAACTTTGAGTTCATCCCTGGTACTAAAGTTCTTAACCATATGAAAAAGACTTTAAGATTAGCAAAACAGAGAAAGTATTCTGAAGTCATGCACTGCAGAATACAGAGGGGGAAAAGCAAAGAGCTCCCTTCCTGCATTACTATTTAATTATTAACCTGAAATGCACACCAACACCCCATCTGTGGGCAGCAACGTCATTGGTTATGTGCATTTAACTTAAATATACTTATCAAAAGGTGAAGTCCACCAAACGTAAGAATGCAAGTTATATATTAAACAAGTTTAAAAATGCAAACCATACATTGGGGTGAGCGCTTTCTATACAAAGGAAGGTTATCAGAAAACAGACAAAAATAGAAAAAACACTGTAACATAGGTGACATGTATAAAAGTTTTCTGAATATGAGCTATCAACTTTAGTGTTAAGATAAAGAAGTCCTAACTCTGCTAATCCCTGCACAGGATATAAAGTATAAACACCGAAGCAATTTGGACACCTGTCAGTACCTGGTGTTTGATTCCTTTCTCCAATATTCCTTTCTTTTGAAAAAGGTGCCCAAGAAATTTAGAACAAAGCCTAACATACATCTCAGAATTTCATCTCTTGGGGATCTCAGAGGATCTAGAACTGCAGCTCATCCTCTTTGGACTCTTCTTGTCCATATACATGGTGGGTGTGCTTGGGAACCTGCTCATCATCCTGATCACCACCTCAGACTCCCACCTCCCCACCTCCATGTACTTCTTCCTCTCCAACCTGTCCTTCAATGACATTGGTTTCATCTCCACAACAGTCCCAAAGATGATTATGGACATCCGATTACATAATAAGGTAATTTCTTATGAATGCTGCCTGACACAAATGTCTCTTCAAATTTTTGGATGTATGGATGACATGCTTCTGACTGTGATGGCCTATGACTAGTTTATGGCCATCTGTCACCCCCTGAGGTACCATGTCATCATGAACCCTCACCTCTGTCTTCTTAGTCATGGTGTCTCTTCTGTTCAGTCTTTTAGAATCCCAGCTGCACAATTTGATTGCCTTACATTTTACCTATTTTGAGGATGTGAATATTTCTAATTTTTTCTGTGAACTTTCTCAACTTCTACATCTCATCTGTTCTGATAACTTTACCAAAAATATAGTCACATATTTTGTAAGTGGTGCCATCTATGGATTTCTTCCCCTTTCAGGGATGTTTTTCTCTTACTATAAAATTGTTTCCTCCATTTTAAGAATCTCATCCTCAAGTGGGAAGCATAAAGCCTTCTCCACTTGTGGGTCTCACCTCTCAGTTGTTTGCTTATTTTATGGAACTGCCATTGGTGTTTACCTTACATCTCCTATAAAGTTTTCAGTAGATTCAGTGATGTACACCACCCTTATCCCATTGCTAAATCCCTTCATCTACAGCCTTAGGAATCAGGAAATGAAATGCGCCCTGTGGAGACTACAGTGCAGAACAATGCAGTCCTAAAATCTCTTCCTCATATTCTGTAGTTTGTGTTGTAAAACCCAATTGTGTAGACATGCAAATAATCTGGCCATGTAGAACAGCCAATTCTTCCTCTTTGCTCACTCTTGGAGCTTTATGACTTTCTTTTTATTCAGTGCTTCACGGTTAAATATGGATTCCTTTGGTCCATCTTTAATGAAATTCCACACATATTCTTTAATCTATTTTTAATTACAAATATCATAACTAAAACACTATAAACAGGCAGCTTGTGTACTTTCTGAAAAATGACCTTGGTCTCCATATAGCTCCATATAAAGCTCTATATATTTAAAATGTACAACAGTTTTCAAAGTGCATACATATTTTATTTAAAAATTACATGGATAGTATATATTTGGACCGGTTACATCCATAAGCCATATCCTGAACCATAAGTTTGGCATTTATTTTAATCATCCAGGGAGAATAAAATACTGATGCCTGAGTATTATCACCAGAGATTCTGATTCTTATGAATCTATGATATTTAAAAACTTCAGGGTGGGTTAAAATTCTGTTGCCTAAAGGAACCAATCATAAATGAGTTTATTATAGCACGAGTTGATTTGATTCAAATATAATATTCAAATGAATTGTTCCTCAACACCATATATATTATTATATATAACACCATATATTATTATATCATGTTTTTACATTATTATTTTTCTGTTTCAATATCACCTTTCCATAGATACTTTTTAATGCTGTGTGGGGTCTCTGGACATCACTGCTCTGCGTTCATCCTGGCTCTGTTGATGCACACTTTCACTCATGGTTACTAAATTTCCTCACATTGAAAATTCAGTATATTTGATTGATTTCATACCCATGAACTCTCTGTATTTTAGAAGCTTCCTTTCCATTAATATCTCATTGACACTATTGCACCCTCTGTGCTTTTGTCCTGAAGTTACCATCTAAGCACTTGCACGCATTCACATTGAGCAATGAATCTTACCATGTTGAAAAAAAAAGGTGTATTGTCAACTGTTGGCAATTGAAATATTTCAAAATATGCTTAAGAAATAAAGTTTCTTTTCAATATACAGCTGTGTTCAGGTATCCAACTGATTCAGTGGTGTTCTTGTATTTCCAGTTAATGTGTGAATCTAGTGTTTTCTGAGGATTATTATCAACATTCAGTAGGACATTAGCTGAACTTTTGCTTCTTTAAAGTTACTCTAAGATTGCAATTATCTTTGTAAACAGCCAAAATGAGCTATGTTTTTATATTTAATTGATAACCAACTATTTTCATAAGTAAAAAAATTATGTGGCAAGGTAGACTTTTTTCCAATGGTGATGTCTTGTTTTTCTTCTTTTATGTATTTATTTAAATTTTAAAATATGTAATTATAATACATAATCGCATATGTATTGAATTGGTTCAAATATATAAAGTATCTTGATCTTTTTTCATTCTTTTACAACTCTCTCTGTGCTTCTGCCTCTTGTGTCTTCTAGACACCCTTCCCCATCTCCAAAAACCTGCATTCTGATTTCCTATCATCTCTCCTTTGTTCTAGTCTTTTTATCTCTATTTAAAGTTTCTCATATAAGAGAAACTCTATGATATTTGATTTTCCATAGGATTCATTTAAATTAAAATTATGGTCTCAAATGTCTCATGCATTTTTCATCAAATATATGACTTAATCTTTTTACTGCAGAATAACTTTATCCATTTGTTGATAGGCAACTAAACTGTTTCCAGAGCTTAGCTGTTTTTAATTATGCTACTTTACATATAAGTTTGCATATATGAAATTACTATGACATTTGTAACTCTTTGGAGAATATACTCAGGAGGAATATAGCTCGGTCAAATGGACTTTCCATTTTTAGCTGTTTAAGGAGTCTACCTACTGCTGGGGATTTATCTCAGTGGTTTCGCCACCTGTTGCGCAAGCACAAGAACCTGAGTTCAATCCCCGGTACCAAGGAGTCTACCTACTGACTTTCGCAATGGTCGTACAAGACTGCATTTCTTCCAATAATGTAGAAGTGTTCATTTTTCATGTCCTCATACATTTTGTATCTTTCTTTTTAGTTTCTTTTTAATATTATTTTGTATTACAGCCCTATGTAGTCTAGGCGAGTGGTCTACTACTGACCTAAAGCTCCAGTCTTTTGTAATATATTTCTAAATCAGACAGTGTGATGCTTCTTGCTTTCTTTATTTCTCAAGGCTGCTTTGAAGCTTTTGTACATTCATAAAATTATAGTATTTTTAAAATTTTCTGTGTTTATCATTAATATTTTGATGGAGACAATAGAATCTATCATTCAACACGGGTAGTTTTCACAGTTTACTAATATTAATTCTTCTATAAATGTACAATATCCT
>NW_004624935.1:865477-889124 GCF_000247695.1 Heterocephalus glaber | reverse complement strand
GTGGTAATTTTTTTCATTTCTGATTTTCTTAATTTGAGTCTTCTAACTTCGTCCTTTGTTGTTCTAGATAACAGTTTGTTAATTGTGTTTAACTTCTCATAAAATGACCTCTTTGCTTCATTGATTTGGTCTTTTGTTTTTCTTTTCATAATTTCTCTTTCGTTTTCTTGCATTTATATCTGCTCATCATTATTATTCTTCATTCTATTAATATTGTGGTCAGGTCACTTTTATTTTTATACTCACTGAAGGTATAACTTTGAGGAACTTATTTAGAAAATTATGTTAGTGTGTGATGTATGCCTTTGTTACTACAAATTTGACCTTTCAAACATTGTCCACATTTGCAAATTTTCAGGTAACATTTATTGAAGTAAGCTTTCATTCCCTTTGTTGATATCCACTGTCTTTCACTTTACTAACTTGAATATTTTGTCTTTGAAAATATCCTTTAATCTTCATTAGCTTTCCATCAGTTCTATTCATTATATTCAATCCTTTTTTCTTTTTTTCTTTTTTTTTTTTGGTACCAGGGATCAAACTCGGATCCTTGCGCTTGAGCAGCAGGTGACGAAACCACTGAGTTAAATCCCCAGCTTGCATTCCTTTTTTCTCCTCAGATTTTGTGTCTCCATATAATCTCTCCTTCATCTCACCATCTCTTTGATAAATTCTGCAATTGATGCATGTTCCATTTCCAGTGTTATCATGGTACATTATATATCCTAGAGCTTTATTTACATGATTAATTTAATGAATTTGCAAATATAAAAGGCATATATTAAATAAGAATAAATAATTTAAAAATAAAAGAAAAAATTTTGAGTGTTTTTACCACAAAAACTAATAATATTAGTGGACACAGATATCCTCACACTGATGTGAACACCACACAGCATATATTCATGTCGACTGACATTTTTAACCTATAAGTATTTACATTTTAAAATGTCAGTTTAAAAAAGAACTACTGTTGGATATTATTATCCCTGAGACTTGATTTTGCTAATGCAGCATACAGGTAAGTCCTCTGAAGAGGACTTACACTTTTATTTTCTACTTTAATAAAAGATCTTTGGAACTCACATCTCACCAAAACTTCCCCTGGCATCTGGACATAATGCTACATATTTAAAATTTGTCCATCTAGGTTTTAGTCTTACGCTCATCCCCTTCTTCTCTACCCACTGATATTCCCTTTTGTAATGGGAATGTTTAACCATGGCTTTGTATGTTGAAAATATATAATATTATTTTTCAATCACTCATATTTAAAATTTTGCCTTGTATCTCAGAGAAAACAGACTTGGCCTTTCCAGTAATATGTGAACTATCAAGTCTTGTTGACTCTTGGAGATGCGGTAAATTCACTTTTCATAATGAGCTAGACATGAGTACTTTGGGGGCTGAGGTTTGAGTGTTATGGTTTAGATATAGAGTGTTCACACAGAGGCTCTGACATTCAAAGGTGGGGCTTTTGGAATGTGATTAAATGATGGAAGCCCTATTCTGAGCAGTGGATGAAGTCAGAGCTAAACGTGCTGTGGGGCATGATCAGAAGAGATGGGTCTCTGAGGATATGACCTAGGCGCCTATGCAGTATTTCCCTCACTGGCTCTTCCTTTCTTTCTCTGTTTCCTGGCTGCCTTGGGTTGAGCACATTTTCCTCTGCCATGGCTAATATGGTTTCTGTCTTGGAGCCAGCTTACAATAGACTAATAACATGAACCAAAACAAAAACAAAGATGTCTTCTTTAAATTGCAGGTATTGGGTACTTTGTCCTAGCAATAAGACAGTATGGTAACTAGGACTGAAATAATTGTACATTTGAAATTAGCTGTCAGAGAGAAAGTTGAACGCTCTTAAAATAAAATACGATAATCATGACTTGATAGCTATGTCAATTGCCCTGATCTGAACAGCACCTATTATATATATTTTTAAATATTACATCATATCACATCAATATGTACAAATGTGTATGTTTATTGAAAATTTAAATATAAATTTTAAAAAGAAATTTTACAGTGAAATGTTTAATATAAATGCAAGAAATTTAACCTCTAGCTCAAACTATAACCAGAATCTACTAAAAAACACACGAAGAGCTTAAAGATTAATAGCTAAAACCACAAAAGTTTTAGATAAGAACAGAAAAATATGTTCATTACCTTGGATGGAATGATGTTACTAAGTGGTAGATATGTCACAAAAAACATAAGCAACAGCAAAAAAAAAAAGACATTTAATATGATCAAAATTAAAACTTTAATGTATGAAAAGATACTATGAGCACAATGTAAAATATTTGTTATTAAACCATAGGAAAGAGCAGTGAAGTAATAGAGAGCTAATAAATAAATTCACAAATTATAAGGAATGGGTGATCTTGGTCTCCTGCTAGCCAGTATGACATCCACAAGATAAGCAAAGGGAATTAAGAGAAACACACAGATTGAGAGGAGAGAAACTGAGTCTTGTGCTGATCCGAGCTGCCCTGGGCAGCAAAGACAACTCCCAGGACAGCCAGTGTTTATCCATCATAAATGTGGGAAGGAGAGAAGCTGGACAGGCCTTGGGATACCTGCTGATAACAAGTATCAATCAGGCAGGACTGCAGAATGAGAGCACTAGCATATCTTTGCTGAAGAGGACAAACCATTAAATCAGATGGGTAGAACTTACCTGGAATCAGTTGACCTTGACTGGGATTGATCTCAACCAGGCTCTGCTACTTCCAACGTAACACAGCCAAATTATGGAGGACCAAGAAGCTTGTGCCACTATGGCCTGCTAATGTTGGGCAGAGGTTTCTGCTATGATAAATTCATAATGAACTATTTTACAAAGATATCAGGAAAACACAGTGAATAGCCAATATCTTCTGTAGTTGATGTAGTAAATGATAGCTATCCACATGCAGTAGAACAAAACTAGACTATACCACACACAAAAATCAACTATAAATGAGTTAAAAAGTTGCACATAAATCATAAATATAAAAGTCTAGAAGAAGAATGGTGAAAACCTCAGCAAAATGATTCTTTGCATATAAATATAAACTCATACATAACAAAAGTAAAAGAGGTGAGTCTGCATGAAACCATATGGTAAATATATGTATGAACATCACCAAATAAACCCTATCATTGTGTGATATTAATATGCAATTATATAAATTATGAAATGAAATTCATACTGTGAAAGAAAAATTGTTCAGAGCAGGGAGACAACTACAGAATGTAGAACATATTTTTAAATCATCTACAAGAAATGGGGTAAATAATCAGAAACAGAAAACAACAGAATACACATAACTAGATTATAAACAAGAAAACCCTTGAACAACATTTCATAGAAGGTACACAAATGATCAAAAGTATGTGAAATATTATTGAAATTTATTATCAATGTAATACATTATTGTAATAAATTGAAAACCTAAGAATGAAATATCATGTTATACCTGTTAGAATGGCTATTATCCAAGAAAAAGTAAATGATAATGGGTGTTGGTGGAAATTTAAAGAAAAGAGATTTTGAACACAATTAGTGTAAATTGGTGTAACTATTAAGCAAAACATTACAGTACTTCAAGATTAAAATTTTAACTACCACGTGATTCAGCAATTTCTGTGCATGTGTACTCCCAAATGTCTGAACTATGTTTGTCTAAGCATGTGTACATCCCATTATCATGGCAGTATTATTCACAATAGGCAAGAAATGCAATTATGTGAAATCTTTATTATGAGATGAGAAGATAAACAAATGTGGGACATGTAATCAGTGAAACACTACTCAGGCTTTTAAAAAAAGCAGCCGTGTCATTTCGCTGAACATAGATGACACTGTATCATATTTCACTGAGGATAAAAATGTCCCTTGTAGAAAGACAAACATCACATAAGCCTTGAAATAACATGTGGATGAGGATTGGCTTTCTCTATTAGAGAATTAAATATATTAAAACTATCAACATTATAAACATATGCATTATTTTCCTTATGAAATCATATATATATGGTAATACAGGCTTGATAAAATCTTGAAGGGCTAAATAACATACAATACAATGAGAGACAGAGTGTGTACATGTTTTATTTTAAACTGTATGAAGGAGAATTTTAAAAAACACATAGCTACTGTTTATATGTGGGCTCCTTACTGCTTGTTAACCTGTACTGTATACAGGATGGAAGAAGCAGAAGCTGGGAGTTGGGCTTCCCCCAAGAAACCACAACCTTGCCCAGCATCTGTGCCAAACACAGACCTGCAGTCTGGCCAGTGGCAAGAGATTATATAAATGTGGCAGGTGGATGGTGTCACTCTCAGTGAAGAGCCACCTCTGCAGTTGCCATGGATATGCTGAGTGTTTGCACTAGGTGGCAGCACTGCTCTATTAGCCGAGGCCAATTTAAAGTTAATAACACGTGGATGTACTCACTGTAATGTCATTAGCATTTGACACCATTATAGTTTTTTATCTTTTGTGATAAATGATTGTTACAGCTTTAGGTACTTATCAGAACATGTGCTTTTTACCTTTTAGAGCATAATCCTATTTATATAAAAGTTTACTGTAAAACAGTGTGCTGCTATGTCAGTGGTAGCCTCATGTATCTTGTGTTTCACTGCGTATTTGGATAATATCAAGGGACCATCACAGATGATTGATGTACACCTCTTCAGTTTGCACTTAGAAGTTGCCACTCTGTGTGGTATTTTGTGATACACATGGATGAAATTGCCTAATAACATATTTCTCTGATTATATTTCCATTATGTGCCATATGACTGTATTGATATTTAAATTTAAAAATTTGGCCTATGAGGAGTCTATTAGCTAACTAGAATTTTTTTCCATACCACTATTTTTTCAATATTAGTTTTGAAAATCTTTTTAAAACAAATCACATCCTCTGAAGTCTTGTTAATATTTGAGATATTTTAAAAATTATATGGAAAAATGTTTACTTTTCAGTTTTGTTTTGGCTGAGTTCTACTACATTTGAATATTATTATAGTTTTTCCCTTGCATTGTTTTTCTTTG
This sequence comes from Heterocephalus glaber, assembly GCF_000247695.1. The sequence goes on along the minus strand of NW_004624935.1, from coordinate 884,070 downwards.
AATAATTTTAATTTTTGTATATGTGTTTGTTTGATAATAAAGTTATACATTAAAAATCAGTTGACATCATTATAGTTTTTTTAACTTTGTGTCCTACATCTCCTCAGCCTCATATCTTAAATATAGTTTGTTAATATATCTTTATGGTGGGGTCATATTTTCATTTATTGCAGTGCAACACTTGCACTTTATTTTTCCTCCAACTGTCTAAAGTTAGAGCAAATATATTGGTATAACATCTGCTTTTTCTCTGAGCTACAATCATTTCTTCTTATTAGTACGTGTTTGAGTACATGCATTTTACAATCATCCTAGGAGCATGTACATATACATAATAGAGCTTGCTTCCCTTTTTTTTTTTTTTTGGCCCTGGGGATCAATCTTGGGACCTTGTGCTTTCAAGGCAGGTGGCGGAATCACTGAGCTAAATCCCTGGCCCAACTTGCTTCCTTTTTTAAAAAGCCCCTTCCCCATCTATGTTGCTCCTTTCTTCCTCTATTTCTCCTTTCCCCATTTTGATTCTTATTGACACTATTAATCTTATCTCATGTTTATGGCATATGTTTTTTACATTCATTGAGGTTATGAGGTTCCTGTACTTGGCACATCGTTATTCTACATATTTCTTCTTCCATTCCTCCTTAACCCTCATCCTTGTTCTCTTGGACCCCTTTCCATTTGCAAGAGATCCATCCCCTTGTCTTCTACTCATTCTCTATTGATCTCTTTGTACTTTGCCTCACTCAAATGAGAGACAGCATGTGGTATTTAACCCTGTGTCTTGATTTATTTCACTCAACATTATATTTTTGAGGTCTATCCATTTAATGTTCCTCACCAAGTGGTGTTCTGGTTAGGAATCACAGCTGTAAAATTGATTTCATTTCATTACACATCTTCATGTTGTTGCTCCTTAATTTTCTATGTTCAATTCTTGCATATTATTTCAAATAAAATGACAAAAAGATTACCATTTAATGTAAGAATTGAAAGCATAAAATGACTAGAAGAAAACACAAAGTAAAGGCTCAATGTTATTAATATGTACAACGAAATTGTGGATATGACTTCTGAAGAAAAGGCAAGAAAATTTTAAATAGATCAATGTGATTTCAGCCAAGTAAAGTTTCAGCACAACAAAATATAATTCAATAGACTAGGTGACAACCTAAAGAATGTGTAGTCTTGGAAAACTATGTATTGGATAAGGAGTTAATGTCCAAAATATATATGGAACAACAATAACTTGATTGGTATGAACCAAATAACATAATTTTTTAAAATGGAAAATGACCCAGTAGACACTGGTTTAAAAGAAAAATTCCAAAAGTAAAAGAAAAACAATGAATATCAATAATCATTTAGAAAATGCAAATAAAACCCAAAATGCCACCTTTGCTACCAAAAGGCCAAAGAAAATTGTTGATGCAGATGTGGAGAATGGAAATCTTTGCAAAATAAAAAAGAACATGCACAAATATATCAGTACAACCAATGTATATGAGAATATAGAAGGTCCTCAAAAGGTAAAACTAATACTACCATATCAGCCAATGATTCCACTGCTGCAGCCATGTCCAATGGACATTGCACTAACTTTTCAAAATCAGGATTCCCATGTTTATTGCATAATATCTCACAATAATGAAAATGGGAAACTGACCTGATTCCACCTAGAGATTAATGAGTAGGCAGAGAAAACAATGTGTATGTGCACAATGGAAAGTGTTCAGCAATAAGTAAGTAAATTAGAAATCCTGTCTTTGACAACAGCATTCAGTGATGGCAAAACTTTTAGAGATGAGTGCCCAAACTGTAACCAAAACCCTACTTATTTACTACAAGGTACAAACCCTGCAATTAAACCTGAATACAAAGATATTAATTTAGAAAACAACTCATACATTAAAATCTTTTCTCTGAAAAGAAAATGAATAACATGAATGCCTTACATTTGCCACCACTGGAGATGAATATGGAGAGCACTATACTAAGAGATATAACAAAGAAACACAAACAGAACTACAATACCACATGCTCTCACATGCTTAATTTAACAAAATGTTGGTCCCATAGAAACACAGAGCGATGGAGGTTAGCAATGGCAAGGGTGATTGGGAGGTTGATACTGAGGAACTGTAGGTCAGAGGATATAAAATTCCAGTCAGGCATGAGGAATATGTCCAAGAGATCTATTGTGCTGCACATTATGATTCATCTTATTCTTGAAAACTTCTAAGTGGATATAAAGCGTTTAACTACAAAAATGATAAGTATATAAGGTAATGTACATATTAATAGTATATATTTAAACTTTTTCAATGTATAATGGTTCTAAACATATGTTCCTCACAATAAACACAACCAATTTTATCTGTCAATTTAAAAAAAAAGGGAAATACAACCATTATGACAGTATGAAGGTACATCAAAAAATTAAAATACATATTTACACATTCAGATTCTCACACTAGAGAAACTGTTTGGTATTCACACGTGTGCTCTATTTATTTCACTTAAGAGGATGGCCTCAACATGCATCCATTTAGCTATAAATGTCTCTAGTTTCTCATTCTTTACAGCTGACTGGTACCCAATTTTATTAAAAAACCCACATCTTTATTCAGTTTCCAGTTGATGGGCACTTGGGCTGTTTCCAAGCTTTTGCTATTACAAACTGTGCTGCTATAAACATTGGTGCACATATATCGCTGTGGTATGATTCTTTTAATTCTTTTGGGAAGATACCCATTAGGGGAATAGCTGGGTCAAATGGAACCACTAGTCCTAGTTCTTTGAGGTATCTCCATATGGATTAAAATGAATATTTGACAATTTGAAATGGGAAGAAAATGTCCAATTGGTAGGGGAAGTTGGCGGGGAAAGGGAAAGGAAAGAAGGAAAAGGAAAAATTAGGAGAAAAATAAAAATGGAAACAAAGTCTGTGAAAATAGGGAAGGGTGAAGGGGGTGAAGAGCACACATGTAATGGAGAAAAAATAACCAAAATACATCATGTACAGGTACAAGCACCCAATGATAAATATAAATGTATTATATACTTAAAATGTACCAGCAAAAAAATTTAAACAAAAAAAGAGACTAAAATACAATTGCTAAACTTGCAAGCCCATGCTTCAGTGTTAAAAAGAAATCTGCACTGCAATATTTGCTCTATCACTATTGACAAAAGCCAAAATTTGAAATCAATTTGAGTGTCCCTTAAGAGATGAATGGATGCTGATTTCCACAGTGGTTGCAAAATGGAAACAAAATCTTTGTAAATTGGGAGGGGTGGAGCGGTTGAATGGAGAGCAGGAGAATGGGGAAAATATAAGAGCTAAGGTATATTATCTAAAGGTATAAATTCCCAATAATGACTGTCAGTATATTGTACACCTAAAATGTACCAATAAATTTAATGAAAACAAAATGAATGGATAAAGCATGTTATGTAGGTGTGTATCTATATATAAGAAAGAAACACTGTCATTTACTACAAACTGGATGAACCTGCAGGACACTATATTAAATAAAATCAGCTAGACACAGAAACATAAGTACTGCACACATATGGAATCTGAAAAACTTGATCTCAAAGAAATAAAGAACAGATTGGTAGATGATTTGGGGGAGTTTGGTTGGAGAAATGCTAGCCAAAGGATATAAATTTTTATTTAGGTAGGATGAAGTTTAAGAGAAGTGTTTCATAGCATGTGGAACATGATGATAGTCAATGATTATGTATTGTATGCTTGAAAGATTCTGGGTGTCTGCAAAGTCTTCTCACCTAAATAAAACTGTAGGTTAAAATATCTACCTATATCTATATCACAATTTGAACTGTAATTTGAAAAATTATCTACGAAAAATTAAAAATAAATTTTAAAAGAAAGGTTTACTTTGCTTCCATAACATTGTAGAGATGAAAATATAAATAAAATCTATAAAGATTTTCAAGGGAGGCACTTCATAGGGAAATGGTGGTTGAGATACTTTTTGCAGAATTTAAACTTTCCTTAGGGGGTATTGTGTGACTTTTAGATCAAAGGGAAGAAAAAAGGGTATTTTTTTCTTGGAGGGAATGAGTTAATCTCCCTTTACCTACATTTAGACTGAAACAAAGTGTACTGAAAATTTCTACCCTATTATATTATTTCTACCTTTAGGGAATGGAATCATTTAGAGAGAATGAGAGGTCTGAGAATTCTTTTGCCACAGTGGAAAATTTAAACACATCCCAATTGCTGCTTGCCTGTATTTTGTGACTCAGTCTCCAAGGGAACACAAGTGGGCTTCCTGGAGACAGATTGTCAGAAGAGAAAGCTTCAGTGGCAGCCATGTGAGAGACTTGGTGCGTCCCAGGGAGGGAAGGTGGACAAAAGAAGAGGGAGCATTGTTCGACAGTTTTCACTCTAGAATAAGAATGGAAATTCCCATGTTACTCTAGTCTATGGAGGTGGGGTCCTGTACAGTATTTTGAAGAAACTCATGTTCATTGAGACATGTCTTATTTCGCCACTCTTCTGTTTCATTTATTCTCCAGAATCTATATCCTATTTCCAATAATGTTTAACTTTTCAAGCATCTCTACCCCTTTAGTCTTTCCAAAAATTTTACTGCAATTAGATCTTCTGCATTTGATTACTCGTTTAATTTCTTGAAGTTCAATTATGTATGAGGTATTGTCTAATTATTTGTATATTTGTTTGGATTTTCCTGACATATCTCTGAAGTTTACTTGAAGATTTTATTTAAAGGAAGATCTTATAAATTCTATACTGTTGCTGTTACCATTTTACTTTAGCATGCACAGTATATATAACATTGTCATTACTTTTAGTGTTCAATAGTCTGTCTAATGTCCTTTTTTTTCTTTTTACCAAACTTTTTAAACAGTCCGGAAAATATCAATAAAGTTTTGAGAGAATTTATTTCCTATGTTTATGAATTGACCACAAACATCCTCCTGTTAAATGATTAAACAAATCTAGTCTTCATTGGATTATGAACATGCCTTTTGTTTTCTACATTTACAGAAAGGCTCTATTATAACCATTAACCACAGTCATGTCTATTAAACTTTTTCAGACTTAATAATATATTATTATCTATCACCATTAACTGATTTCTATGATGAATTAGTTTTAAAACATCCTTATGTTAAACTGGCTTCCATTTCAATAATTGGCATTAATTTTTCCATGTATTTTCTTTTTCGTTTGTGGTGCTAGAAATGGAACCAAGGACTTTTCAGTCAAGTATTTTGCAATTAGTCCACGCTCCAGCTGTTAGAAACACATGAAACCAGTTCATTTAATTTTATTACTTTGTTTATTCAACTATAGTAAAAAATGTAAAAACCTAGATTATTCTTAATGTACTTATCATTTTTATCTTTTGTTTTTTTCTAACTTTAATAACTTTCATGTTGTAGGTAGTAATAATATTTATCTTTTAATATTTAATATATGTGTTGCCAAAGTAAGTACGTCTTTTAATATTTTTAGATTCTTTGATATATGCACCTAGAATGTTCTCAATCAATCCTTCAAACATATATTTTAGCAAAGAACTCTCCTAATTTTAACAAAACAAATCTCCACTCAAAAGCAAGCACACATAAGAACATACTCTGACATATGTCTTATATTTGACTTTACTGGTGTATTTTTTTTCCGTCCTATTTGTATACTCCACATATGTTCTATTCTTCTTGGAAAATTCACTGGGCATGCAGTCCTTGAAAAAAGGCACCTTAAGGATCTTCCTAAATCAGAAATGCTACATTATGGTCAAATGAGGTAACCTGTCTGTTATGGTTATATGAATTAAGATCTGTTATGTCTGTGCACCAACTGCCCATGATGAATGAAATCATGTACTGCAAATAAGTGCTAATAAAATAAAAATAAAAATATATTGGATTAAAAATAAGAATTGAATCTTTATATCTACCCAGATTAAAGGGGCATTGATAAAAAATAGCCATGCAAGATAGGTTTATTTTTGTGTGAAGAACAGAGATTCACATTTTGAAATGCATATTACATGTTATGGAAGTAAAGTAGAAAATTGTCATGAGTCATATTATTTAATTTTACAATTTTTTTGCTTAAATTCTTTTATTGGTACATTTTAGGTATGCAATTCGTTTACATCTATCATTGGGTGCTTGTACCTGTACATGATGTATGTTGGTTCTTATTTTTCCCCATTGCCTGTGAGTCCTTCACCCCTTCCACCCTTCCTATTTACATAGACTTTGTTTCCATTTTTCTCTTTTCTCATAATTTTTCTTTTCCCTTCTTTCCTTTCCTGTTTCCCTCCCCCTTCCTCTACCCCTTTGGAATGCTTTTGTCCTATTTCAAATTATCAATTATTTGTTTTAATCATTTTAATCCTTATTTACACTTTCAGTTTCTCAGACTAGAGAAACTTCGTTTTTGACAGGTGTGTCCTATTTTACACTTTAATCTAACATTTTAGTAAATACGACTTATAAAGTAGAGGTGAGATATTTGCAATTAAAATAATTGAATAGCTTTCTCAAGGTCACACAAATGACAAAAGGATGAACCAAATTCTATTCACAGAAGACTGACATAATAACATAGTTTTAATTTTCCCTTTCTTCCCTTTTCCTCTCTCTTCCGTTGTTAACCTTCCCATTTGAAAATTTTCTTCCTACTTCCCAATATCTAACATCCGTCTTGGTCCTTATTTATGCTTTTGGTTTCTCACATGAGAGAAACAATGCCATATTTAAACATATGAATCTGATTTATTTCACTTAAAAGTATACTTCAAGGTGCATAAGGTGGGGGGGATTAAGATATATTATGTACAGGTACAATTCCCTGTGATGAATGTGATCAGTATGTATGACAAATGTGTATTAATTAAAAATAAAACTAAAAATGAGTACAGTTTTTGAAAGGCAACTCATTACTCCACTTATGGAGGGCTATATATTCAAACAAATTAAAATAGAGGAGAATTTCAAAAATTTGATAATAATGTTATCAATTACAATAAACATTCATTGATATTCTACTGTGTACAGGAGAATTTTTAAATCTCAAAAATGAGATAGTAGCAGTAGCCACATTTTTAGGGAGAGTTAGAAGGCTCTGACAGTAAACTACCACATCATTAGGAAGTGCCATTGCAGGAATGCATTAATATCAAGGCCACCTTGGGCAAGTGAATTAGAAACTATTTCAAAACTGAAAAAATAAAAATAATAAAGGCTCCAGAAATAGTTCAGTAGTAGAACATTTGGTGAGCAAAATCAACGTCCTGGATTCAATACCTGGCGCTGCAGAAAATTAAAGTAGAGAAAACATGAATAAGAATAAAAAGATAAAATGGAAAATGAGAACCACTGGGCAGAGTGAGTCAGTCACTGGCAGGACTCAAGACAGCATGAAGGGAATCCAACCAAGGGTGATGTTGGGCAGTGTAACTACCCAGGGCACCAGTCCACTGTTCTTTGAACAGTGCTTTTGTTTTGCACTCTACCAGTTACACCAGCCACATGGAAAGGAAAACAACTCATGTACAGCACACTTGTTCCTCCTGGGATTTTCAGATTATCCTGAGGTGCAACCTGCCCACTTTTCACTCTCTCTGTCCATGTACCTGGTCACGGTGCCCAGGAACCTGCTCGTAATCCCGGCCATCATCTCTGATTTACCACCTCCACACTCCCATATATTTCTTCCTCTCCAACTTGTCATTTGTCAACATTAGTTTCACTTCCACCATTGTCGCAAAGATGCTGATGAACATCCACACACAGCATAAAGACATCTCCTACAGGGAGGGTCTTCCTCAGATGTATATTTTTATGATTTTCACTGGAATGGATAATATCCTACTGACCATCATGGCCTATGACCGCTTTGTGACCCATCTGCCATCATCTGAATTACATAGTCATCATGAACCCCGGGCTCTGTGGCCTCCTTGTCCTGATGTCTTGGATGACAGTCATCTGGGATTTCTTGCTCCAACTTCTACTGATTATGCAGCTGACCTTCACCAGAAGTACAGAAATCCCACATTTCTTCTGCAATGTGGCTCCACTCCTCAAAGTGGCCAGCTCTGATACCTGAATCAATAACATTGCATTGTATATAAGAACTGTTCTGCTGGGTATTTTTCCGTTAACCTGGATCCTTTTCTCTTATTCTCAGATTGTCTCCTTTTCAATGAAGATGTCCTCTTCTGCAAGCAAGTCAAAGGCATTTTCCACCTGTGGGTCTCATATTGTATGCTCTCCTTGTACTATGGTACAAGCTTTGCAGAGTACCTTGGTTTACATTCACCCATTCTTCTCAGGCAAGCATGATCACCTCAGTGACGCACACTGTGGTGACCCCTATGATGAACCCCTTCATCTACAGCCTGCGGAACAAAGAAGTGAAGGGGACACTGGGAAGACTCCTCAGCAGAGCAGCCTCTTGCCCTTAATGGACCAATAGGTTTAAAACTGAAGGGGATTTTATATGTCTCTAAAACAAATATTTGGAATTATAGTAACCTGGTCTTCTTTTGGTCTTCCCAAAAACCTATGTATCATTTTTCTATTTTTTGCATACTTGAAAATGGCATTTGTATATCTGGTTTTGTATTTGTTTCTCCTTCTCTGCTCTCATTAATTTTAAAAATTCTTTCTTCCCTTCACATGTCTCTTAACATTTTATCTTTGATCTGCTTCCTTACAGGAATTTGTGATATTTCTAATTTCATGTTTAAAGTGCCTAAAATATTCAGTGTTGACATTGTTGTCAAATGTTACCGCCTTAATAATTTTAAATATTCTAACTAAATGAAATGATAAAAATATTTAGTTGATTTATATGTTAATTAGCCTCATTTGATTTCTGCAAAATGTATATGTTTATCAAAAAGTCACACTGTACTCAATTACTACATGGAATTATTATGTAAAAATGATACTCTTTAATGTTAATGTTATTCACCTTAATTTGATTTTGTTCTCATGTTACTTGGAAGAAATGTATTGAAAATGACTCAATAATCAAGTCAAATTGCTTATCATAAGAGGTTTCTGCTTATTGATTTCAGATATATGGCTTCATTTAATCCTGAAATTCTCTCTTTGAAATATTTGCTGTAATTCACCCCCTTTCTTAAAAAAGGAGAGTGACATTAAAAGGGATCATTACCCTGCTAACTGAACTGACACAGAGTGCACCTTTTGAGCATTGGTGTATTACATTTTGTAAAACCAGTGATTGGATTTTCAATATGAAATTTACTCCTTGAAGGGACTTTGCTCATTTTATGTATAGTGATATCCTTCCTAGAACAATACTAAGAGCTACTTTTTCTTGACCTTCATTCAACCCCATCTCCTCTGTCTCCTTTTTTATTCCTTCACTCTTCCATTATTTCTTCCACTTTTCTTCCTTTTTACCTACTTCTTTCCCTTTCCCGCTCTACTTTCCCACCTTCCTTTCTTGAATTTTTCATTTCCTCCTTCCTTATTTCTGACTTTTTAATTTTTTTATGGCTGAACAATATTCTACTACACCTGTACACACACTGCACGTGTTTTCATGCATTGGTTGGGATTCAGATAATTCCCTAAATTTATCCATTGTAAATAGTGCAGCTATGGATTTATATGCACTTTTCTTTATTTGAGCATATGTTTTCCATCCTTAAAATCTACCTAGGAGTGGGACTTCTGGATCATATTGCAATTGTATACTTGTGTTTCCTAAAATCACATATTTCTTCACAGAGGTGGCATTCTTTTCATTCATTACATTATGTCAGGTTGTAATATTCAAGGTAATAATGTTATTTTTCCCTTTTAAGTAGCGATTACAGATTCTTCAAAAACTGAAACAAGAAATTCCATTTGATAAAGCTATCCCTCCTCTAGGTATCTCCCCAAAAGAGTTAAAATCCTCATAGTACAGGACACATGCATTCCATGTTTTAAGCAGCATAATTTATAATAATTACATCTTGGAAACAGCATATATGTTCATCAACAACAACGGGATTGATAAAGGAAATGTGGCATTTATACACAATGGAATAAGACATAGTACTCTGCCATAAAGAGAGATAAGCTTGAGACATTCATAGGTAAATCGATATAACTAAGAACATAAAGGTAAGTGAAATGAGTCAGACACACAAGTTCAAGTACCACATGGTTTCTTTTATATGAGACACAATATATGTATGCATATATAGAGAGAGAGACAGAGAGAGAGAGAATAGGATACATAGGATATAGGGTTAGGGGGAAGTTCAAGTAATTCCCTAAATTACCTATTCCACTGTTGCAAATACATTTCAATATACATGCTAATTCAGTTCTTTCATGCTACTAGTTTCTCTTAGCTTATTGAAAGCAATGTTTTGTGACATTATTTTTTGTTTCCTCTTTATAAGAGAGAATCTTTTTCTATATATATTTTGTCCACTAACTACTTTCAAGATAATGAAACAGAGTAATAACTATTGTTATTCTCCTCTAATTTTGTTTTGAAATTTTTACTTTTTTCCATAAAACAAAAAGCAATTATAGTGTTGTCTTTCATGTAGAATATTATATCATGGTACTTTATATACTGTTGTTTATTAGTGTTTCCTTTTGGCAGACTCACACCTACAAATACACTTTGACCATTTCCACCCTCTTCATCATTCCCTGTGTCCTGTCCTCTGCCCTAGAGTCACATTTGGGGAAGGGGTTTCAATGTATATTAAATATTTTGTTCAATGTATATTAAAATGTAAATATTTTGTTCATATCAAATCTCCTACATTGTATGTACTTCTTGTTGTCTTATAGTCTCCTCACTTAGAATCCATGTATTAAGGAACTCATGTGATATTTGTCTTTCTGAGTCTGACTCATATTCCTCAACATGACGGTCTCTAGATCTGTCAATTTTCTTCTAAGTGATATGTTTATTTTTTCTTGGGGTTGTATATTCATGTTTATGACTGTACTTTTTATTGACATTCACCTAGGACTAATTAAACACCTTCTGTGCTTTATGACAATTAGTATATCTCCTAGGGGAAAATATCTTTTAAGACATATGTTTTGTCATTATGTAGTGTGTCTTTTTCTTTCTGAACAGTATATATGTAGGACATATTTGCCTTTTATAAATGTGTGTTTTGAACATATGTGCCCCTTACTTTATGATGCCATTCTGTTGTTTTCAGGTATACAATTTATTTTTAACAAAACTCATTATGATATAAAAACATATCATCTATTTGTTCATCTTATCTTACTAAATATATATATTTTCACCAATATCCACCTAATTTCAAAGCCCATCACTGGTGGTGGTCACCATTTTGTTTTGAGTTGAACTTTTACATATCTACACTTAGGTAATTTAATGCAGTATTTTTTTTATCTGTAACTGATTATTTCCTTACTGTTCCCAGTTTATCCACATGAGAGATAATGCCAGGATTTCCTTCTTTTCAAAGGCTGATTTGTATTACATTGTGTAGATGTATCACTTTTTTTAATCTGGTCATCTGATATCAGAAACTTGGGTTGATTCCATATTGTGATCATTAATTGCAATATGTGGCCTTGACCTGAGTGAGAATCTTCTCACACATTAGTAAAGTTGTGGGTGTGACTTTAGCTAATTGACTTATAAGTCAGAAACCTGAAGAGGAAAGACCTAGCCCTGATGTTGGTGGCACCATCAAGTCACTTTGGAACCTGGATAAAATAAAAAGAGAAAGAAAGGAAGTGCTCCCATTTTGGAACGGCTCAAGATTTTACCGCTGATTTTGGACATCAGTCTTCAGTCTTAACTGCCATCCCCACATACTTATATTGGTACCTTATACTACAGACACCAAGCCATCAATGGCTTCTTACACATATTTTATTTGTACTTATTGTAATAAATGATGAATACACCAATCATAGTGACATAGGACATATATGTAGTGCATCTTAAGTCTTTATATTTCCTCTCACTTCCATTCCCTCTCCTTCCATCCCTAGAGCCCCTCCCTATCAGCCTAAGATCTACCTCCCTGTTTCTTATCTATGTTTAATTTTGCTTTCTAAATTATTGTACTTTGAATTTCCTATATGGGAGAAACCTTGCCATATTTAACTTTCTGTGCTGATTTATTTCTCTTAGCTTTATGGTCTCATGGTGCATCTGCATTTGTACAAATGATACAATTTTATCCTTTTGTATGCCTGAGCAGTATTCCATTGTGTGTAAATACCACATATTCTGTATCCATTCATCTGCTGACATGCATGTAGGCTATTTCCAAGATTTAGCTCTTATGAGTTGCTCTGCTATAAACCCGAATATATGCAGGTATCATTGTAATGCTATTCTTTAACCCTTTTGAAGATACCCAGAAGGAATAGAGCTGAGTCAAATGGAATATCTATTTTTCTTTTTTGAAGAATCTGCATACTGATTTCCACAGTATTTGTACTAGTTTACATTCATTCCATCAAGAGTAGAGAAAGGTTCATTTTTCCCATAACCTCATTTGTTGTCTTTTGAATTGTTGATAAGAATTTTTTTGTGGGCCCCAGAACAAAAGAAGGTTCTGCAACAACTCCAGGCTGCCATGCAGGTGGTGTTGCTCCTGGGGCTAAAGGTCCCAGACAGATCCAAGCGTTCAGGTGTTGTCATTAGGAGATAAGGATGCTATTTGGAGCCTGTGGAGGGTGCTTATAGAGGAACTGCAGCAGAGGCCCTAAAGATGTTGGAGCAGGGCCGCGAACTTATCTCAGTGGCACTGTGCCTTCCTCCCAAGTGCAAGGTCCTGAGTTTGATCCCCAGTACAAAAAAAGATTTTGGAGAAAGACTTTTCTGTTATCATCTGCAGAAAACAACTCTCCTTTTGAGAAACAGCTCCTAGCCTGATATTTAGCCTTAAGAAACTGAACTATTAGGCTTGGGACACAAGGCTACAATGTGACTTGAGCTATCGGTCATGAACTGGGTGATATCTAATCCATGAAGTCTTAATGTTGAACATGCACAACAGTAGTCATCAAATGGATGTGGTGTATACATGACTCATTGCTGGCAGAACCAGAAGATAAAAGTAAGTGATGTGGAGAAGTAGCAGAAAAGCCCATGATTCTGACCCTGGTTCTACTGCCTCTGTCCTGTAGAATGTACCTACTCCATTATGACATGTATCCTATGATCTATTGACAAGGGAAGAGAAGACTAGGACTTATTTACAGATGATTTTGTCTATTATGCAGGCACTACCAGGAAAAGGTGATGAAGGTATTTGTGTCTTATGTAAATGCTTAGCAAAAAATTACCTCAGACAAAAATTTAATAATCAAGAGGAGAGAATGACCCATTCTGTGGATAGTAGTTGACATTTTTCCTCAGTAAGCATCATTGCCCAATGAATTCATGACAAAGTGATCATGGTATCACAGATGGACTCAGCAACATGGACTTTCACTCACCAAGGCTGACCTGGCAACAGCTAGTGCTGAATGTTCATTTTGACAGCAGCAGAGACCAAAATTGAGTGCCCAGTATAGCTGCACTCCCTGGGGTGTCCTATAGAGTACAAGGAAAGTGGGCATTACTAGAACTTCTGCAGCAAGTCCTAGTCTCCTGTGAGCCATGATGGCACAGCTTAATTAACTTAAAAGATAGAGAAAATGAGACTTAGAGAAGAAGCTGAGCTTTGGTCCTGATCAGTGGTACTCTGGGTAGGAAAGACCAGCCCATTGAGGTTTTAGCATTGACCAGAGGACAAAATGGAGATATGTCTCAAAATGCCATATCTGGCCTGTAAGCAGCAGAGCTAGGCCTAATCAAATGATTTTTCCACAAAATTATGAATTTCTCCTGACAGTGACCAACCTGCAAGCTGGTGGCAGGTTGATTATGTTGGACCACATCCATGATAGACAAGGCAGCACTTTGTCCTTACAGAAATAGACAGTTATTCTGAGTATGGATATGTCTTCCCTGAATATAATGCTTCTGGCAAAGCTACTATCTTTGGGATTAAAAATGCCTTTACTACACTCATGGTATTCTATGGAGCAGCATTTATAATCAATGAATGCACTGTATAGCCATATTTCTTTATAAGTATACTCTATAATTATGGCAATGGGCTCACTTATCTTACCATATTCTCCAACATGCAGAAGCAGCTGGCTTAATATAAAGTGGAAATAACATTTTAAAGATGCATTTACAGTGCCAGCTAAGTGCAAGGTCATGTACATCTAAATTAAGTTTCTCAAGAAGGCCGTAATATGTTCTGAATCAGTCCCTGATATATGCTTTTCCTTCTTCCATATCCATGATTCATAGGACCAAGAATGAAGGGGTAGAATGGGATGGTACCACTTATCAGTGACCTATTATCAAAGTTTTTTATTCGTTTTTCCATGACACTGTGCTCTCCTGACCTAGATATCTTATTTCTCTCTCAGGGAAGACTTATACCAGGAGGTAGAACCACTAGCTAAGCCTTCTCCTGGTCATTTTTGCCTCCTTCTGCCTCTGAGTCTACAACTAAAAAGAGAGTTATAGTGTTGGTGTGGGTGATTGATTCAGACTACTAATAGGAAGTGGAAAGTTGGTTACTATTCAACAATTGAGAAAAGAACGACTATATTTAGGATGCAGATGTTCCCTCTGAGTATCTTCTAGCATTACTATGCCTTATTAATAAGGTCAATGGGAAACTACAGCAACCCAATCCAGGCAGGATTACAAGTGGTCCAGAAATTTCCTGAATGAAAATATGGTCATCCTACAAGGTAAAGTACCAAGGCCCAGTGAGGTGCTTCCTAAGGGCCAGGAGAACACAGACTGGGAATAGTAAGTAGGTAGTTACAAATCCCTGCGATAATAACATCACCAATTACTGACATGAGGATTGTAGTTTTTGTGAATATTTCTGTCCTATATTGTTGATATGCTTAGGTATATATACACATACATTAAATAGATATCTTTGCTTTCTTTGTAACATAATAGAGCATAAACATCATTGAAAGACAATGCTTGTCTTCTATTGTAGGAAAGGAATTAGTGCATTTTCTTTTGGAAGCAGGATAGTTGTATTTTGTTAGGTATAATTATGAACTAGCTATTTGATTTGAAGATTAAGTATGGTTTATGAGGTGAATGGGGTTGTCAAGTTGAGAGGGGATAAATTTTAATTCCCAATTATATTATATCCGTTTTACCTAAGAATCTCCTAGCAGATTATGAATGTTCTGTGATGATTGATATGTAAACTATTGCTAGAGACTTCTGCATTAAGGTTTTAGTCCCCACTTGCTCAGTCTGCAACACAAGCCTGATTAAAAAAAATACACTAGGAGACAGAACCTGGAGATAAACTGAAGTGCCAGGATGACCAATGCTGGTGCAACCAACAAGGGCACTGGACAGTTCCAGGCACTGAATTTGATTGGCAATGAATTGGGTTAAAGACATGTTACAATGGTTCCCATGGTAAATTAATGTAAACAAGGCTCTTAAAGGACAAGACAAAGAATTCTCAAATTAGGAGCAGAATACACAAAATATATGGCTGTCATTAGAATATTGTCATTTTAGTCAGGAGGTTTTAGTTGTGGGAATGGAATTTTGGTGAGAGTTACTCTGACCTAGGCATGTAGGCTTGACCAGACTCACTTCTCAAAATAAGACAATTGTGAAGATAACTTTTTACAGCCTGCTTTGGGCATAATCAATATTACAGGCCTCTGCAGACTAGGAACCTGAGGGATAAGCCCCATACTGAATGTGACTGGCAACAACCAATAGACTTGTATCCTGGACAAAATAAAAGTGGAAAGAATGAAGAATCAATCTCTGTCACTGCTTTTGAATATTTGTTTCCAGTTTATTCAGCCTTCCAATGCTGACTCACACCACCAGTTCTATAGTCAATATCCAGAACATTGATCTGCCTTTTGATGCACAAAAGATTTTAATTTTGAGGAAGCTCAATATATTTATTTTGCATTCATTGCTCATGCATTTGGAATCAACAGAGAGCTATATTCCCTGACAGTTTATTCTTTAATTTGAGATAGGGTCTCCCTAAGTTCCCCTTAAAAGTTCACACTACGTGATCCCAAAACACAAAAGCTAGGCAAGATTTTTCTCCCCAGAATTGGCAGAACGAACATTACAGGATTAGTCATAAGGGAATGAAAATCAAAATTACAGTGATAAACTTGACGATGCCACCTCAGGTAAATATGAAGTTCTGTAATTTGGAAGACAATGGATGGATCTGGAGACTGTCCACCTGAGCAGAGTAAGCCATACTCAGTATGACAAATACTGAATGTTGTCCTTACTGTGTAAAATCTGAAAAAGATGACAAAATGTAGATTGGAGTGGATACAAACAAAATATGTATTGAAATACTCGATACGTGAAACTAGTGGTACAGCATAGCAGGAGTGTAATATGGGGTGAAAATTATCAAAGTATGCTGTGTACAAATATGCCAAAAATAATCTTTATAAACAGTAAAGAGAATGAAAGTAAAATACAATGTTATGCCACTTTACATAAATAAGAGGCTATAATTTTCAAAACAGGAAAAATTACAAGTATTAGCATGAATGCTATAAGCTAACACAGTTGTTGTTTTGTTTTGTTTTTGGAACAGGGAATTGAACTCGGGACCTTGCACTTGCAAGGCAGGCTTCTGAACCACTGAGCTAAATCCCGGCCCATAAGCTAACACAGTTTAGTGAATATAAAATGTCAGCCATTATGAAAACACTGGCAGTTTCAAAAAAATAGTTAAATATGTAGCTATCATGTGATCTAGCAGTTTTACTACTTGGTAGATTTTCTTGCTTTTCGAGTAATCCCTCAAAGAACAAATGTACATGAAAATTCATGGCAACAGTATTTACAGTAGTCAAAATATGGTAACTATCTAAATGTCTGTCAATGAACAAATGCATAAAGCAGTGTGTGCATACATGTAGTAGAATACTATTTAGCCATAAAAGCAAAGGAAAAGGTTACCATTACTGATAAAGGCATCAAAAACTTGGAAGAAAGGAGAGAGGAAAGGAAGGAAGCTAAAGAAGAATGCAAGGATGGAAAGAAGGAAGAAAGAAATGAGGAAATAAAGGAGGATGGAGTAAAAGGAGGGCAGACAGGAAGGAGGAAGGCAAAAGGACTGAAAGTGGATTGTAAGGAAAAAATTGAAGATCATAGGGAATGTAGTAACATGTTAGAGTTACCCTAAGCATGACAGGACTATGCATGCAATGATCAAGTTCTCCCCAAGGAGTAGTTTACACTTTGAAAGTCTAGTCACTGTTTTTACAAAGTGTAGGGTTGCCATGTTTGAATGGTGAACTCTATGTCAGTTATGCTTTATCTTAATGTGGATTTCTTCTTTTGCAAAATGTGGTGAAAGAAAATTTCTCAAAGAAATATTTCCAGGATTAACATATACTTAGTAGCATTATCAAACCAGGGTCATAGACACATACATCACCTCAAGTATTTAGTACATCATTGTAGTGAGAACATTTAAGGTCAATAAGAAGATAATTTTTGAGGACACCATAATTGTACTTCATGTGTTAGGTCCATTAAGCATGATCTTAGAAATATCAGGTGTAATTGTAAGAAAATTGACCAAAGATGAAATATATTTTAATTGTATTTTATTGGTACATATTTTCATTGCATAGTGATTACATTCCTCATGGCGAATTGGTGCATGGAAGTACCACATCTAGAAAAATAAAATTTGGTGTTATGTCTACATTTAGATGTTCTCACCAAAGCCTTATTTGCTTAAAAGTGGGGCTTTTGAAAGGTGATTTGACTACGGGGCTTATTATACCTGACTTGCTCTTAGGAGGTGGGCTGTGGTCACTGCGTGGCCTGGAAGGGTTTATCTTCCTCTCTGTGTTGGTCCTTTGTTCTCTGCTTCCCAGCCTTGATGTTGGAGCAGCTCTCCTCCACTGTAAGCCTCTGCTATTCTATACTGCCTTGGAGCCACCTTCCTATGGACTAAAGCATGATCCAAAAATAAATCTTTCCTAATTCAAGTAATGGCTGTTGGGTGTCTTAATTACTTTTCTTGTTGCTGAAGTAAAATACCCCTACCCATAGTTAAAATAAGGATTATTTTGGCTCATAGTTTGTAGAGGTTCCAGTCCACAGGTGGCTGTCTCCAAACAAGGGTGGTATTGCAGAGGGGCATCACAGACGAAAAAGTCCATGGAAGAGTAGATAGAAGTCAGCAGAGGAGCAAGCAGTGAGAGATGGCTTCTTTCTGTCCTTTTATATTGCATCCAGGCTACCCACTCTTTTGGTGGTGCCATCCAACCAAGATGGGACACTGTTAATCCCAGCAACCCACACCTTAGATCCAGCCACCTCCAAAAACACCCACCTGTGATTGTATAGGTGGAGAGACAACTAGATATAAACTATAACATGGGGTATTGTGTCTCAGTGAAAAGAAGATGGCTAAAACACTAGGAATGACACAAACTTGTCCATTGTCCCCACACCTGCTCAATATAATACTTTT
>NW_004624935.1:850545-864792 GCF_000247695.1 Heterocephalus glaber | reverse complement strand
TAACTTCATTTTAAAAATTGTGGAATCTGGAAATAGGGCTAAAAGCAGTATCTTTATTGCAAGGAGCTGCCCATTGGTAAAAGATTAAACATCAATTTTAATAAATTTCAAAAAACTAAAAAATGGGTTCTTTTGGTAATGGTATTTTCTTTATTGCAATGGTAGTGTTTGCTTTTTATCTTTCATTTGATTTATTTGAAGTTTCTGGAAGACCAATGGCAACACACCTAGAAAAACGCCCATTGCCCATAAACTGGTGACTGGATAAAGATTTTTTTTTTTTGCTGTTTGCTTGTTTTTATAAAATGGAGTAATTTTATGCCATAAAGAAAGAGGAACTAGAGGCAGTTTTAAATAAATTGATGCACATTGATGCCATAATCTTAAGTGAAATAAATAGGACACACATGTAAATACCAAATAGTTTTTCTGGTGTAAAAAACTGAAAGAGTAAATGAAGATCAAACTGTATAATAGATAATGTGAAACAGGAAAAAAAGGTTCAAAGGGGAAGGGGAAGGGAATGTCAGGAGGGGTAGGGAAAAGGAAAGAAGGGAAAGGAAAGATATGAAAAAAGGAAAAAGTGGAAGCAAAGTCTTTCCAAATAGGGGTGGAGAGGTTGAAGAGAGGACAGGGGAATGGGGAAAAAATAACAAACAAGATATATTGTGCAAAAGTACAAATTCCCAATGATAATGTCATAATGTAAGCCTAAAATATACCAATAAAATTAATGAATTAAAATGTTTGATAAATTGCTTTTGATTCAGAAACTATCCCTGTAGTATCTAGCATAAGAAGGATAAACATTTTGCCAGAATATTATATGAAAACATAAATACACATAAACACTGTGGGTGTGGTGTGTTGTGGTTACACATTTCCAGAGTCTGTCAAATGAAAACAGAAAATATTAATTTCACATCTGTTCTTAACATATACACCATTTATTACACTGTTCTCTAATCAGTACAGTATAGCACCCATAACACATTTTGTGCAACTCAATGCATAGGCTCATACTTCGCTTTGGGTGTTACTCCAAATATTTAGAGTTTTGTCTCAACTTGAGGCTTGCAATTCCACACTACTCACCCTTCCCTCAACCTCACACTAATGAAGTGTTCCTAGCCCCACCACAGTATCTCCCCCAGAAGTTCACAGGAAACTTTTTTTTTCTTTTGGTACTGGGGATCAAACTCAGGACCTTGCACTTGAGAGCCAAGCAGTGGAACCACTGAGCTAAATCCCTGTTCCACATAGTGAACTTTTGTATCTCCCAAATTGTAAAAGCCACTTCCATTCTTCAAACTATTTGATTATTTACTAGCAATATCACCAAAGAATACATTCTCTCTCCTGAAATAGAACCTCTTCCCATACATTTCGTTACTCCTGCCATGTAATTCAGAGACTCAAAGCTACTGGAAGTTCTTGAAGCATTAAGATAACGTTCAGGGAGAAATTTCTACCTTTGAAATTAAACACTGTTGTGAGAAAGCAACAATTAGGCAACCATCTTAAGGATCACTGGGAGTCTATTTTGAAGAAAGATAATGGAACTACTTTAATCTCCAGGAGAATGATGGGATAATTGGAGAAAATGAATTTGTCTTTGATTATAGTTACCTGGGAGTAGAGTTATAGTTATCTGGGAGATAGAAGTGGCAGAAAGCTTCTCTGCCCTAAGATTGTATATTTGTTTAAAGACCATTATGATAGAATCATTGCTTGAATGAGAAGGTTTGAGAACTCAGTCCCCATTGTCTTGGAAAATTTAAGCTTCCAGAATCCCCAAGGCAAGCCATCTTGTAAAGCCTTACAGACAGAAACTAGAACTTCCCCGACTGGAACATCCCCCTAGGATTTCCCAGAAAAAGTCACCAAGAGAGACAGAGAGCTCCCAGAAAACAGGGATTTCCATGGCACTGAGGGTGTGGTATATCCTGCATGAGCTGAGACAAGTGTGGGGTAGAGCAGAAGTTAATAATGAAGATAATATTTTATTAGACGAGCATTAGGGCTGCGAAACTATACTAGTGGTTCTCCAGGGATTGTCTCCATATTAGCTGATGAGCACCACCTGTAAACTTATTAAACTGTACAATCTTGGCCTCTATCCCAGACCTATTACATCAGAAACTCTAAGGAATAGCCTCAGTCTTTTGTGTTTTAGAAGTCTTTACTTCCATATGATGAAGACTTGCAATTTCTCTGGAGAATTTGTAAAATGGATGATGTGAGATCTATACAGGAATGTGTCTTGAGATTACAAGTCTCTCTGGCTCCAAATGCTTATGTGTAAATCTAATGGAATAATGAGGCACTTACCTTTACCTTATTATATATGTTCCCTTTATTTTTTCATTTTATGCATTTATTTGCAATATTATTGGCAACAAACCTTTGCATGTTTATTAATTAATTTCTTAATAATTTCATGGTCACTTGAGTGATATCTTTCATTTTAAAATCCACATTATTTATCATGTTAAAGATATATCCTTATTTTTAAAGTTTGACAGTGTGCATTCTTCATATACACAAATACACAATCACACACTACCATTTGTAGCTGGTATTAAAGTTATCAAATGCATTTAGGTTTCTACTGAAATGACTTAAATATATTTGTCATAAACTAATGTAAATTAGTCTTAAAAATAATGTCCTAAAACTGAAGCACATTTAAATTTCTAGGAGGAGTATTATCGGTCTGTAATGTAATGTTCTTTGACCTACTGACCCAGATGACTTTAACATTTCCCTCAGTTTGACTAAATTTTATTTTTCCCCTAATGTATCATTTATTGTTGTTCTTTGAATCATTTTTATATGTAAATTCAAGGCCTTTGAGGTTTTTCTAGCAGATTTCCTCTATGTCAAGTGTTTGAAATCCATTTTGACTTTGTAGGTGAGGTGCTTTTTAGAATTTCCAATTATTTTCCTACTAGTTAGGGTCAAGGTGAATATCTCTTCACATCGTCCCACCTGTGGCACGCTCATAATAGGCTCCCGTTCTTCCCTTTATACTACTGTTTTTACTTATTTGCTGCTTCTAATATTTTCTACCTAGGAAATTAGATGCTAACTTTGTTAGAATTGTGTGTTAAATGTAAAAGTAAACTAACTGCAAAAGTAAAAATCAACCTTCTTTTAAAAAGCATTAAAAACTTAATCCATTTTTTTTTCTTGACATCTTCCTTGGAAGATAAAAAGTTTGATTTTTTTTTCTGAATTCTTAACCGGATTATAAAATGCTGAGTGTATTAGTCCTATTTTTGGATAACTGAGCTGTTATCAAAATATTTTACAGATACCGAATTTTAAAATCTCAAAACTCTACTTGGCTACTTTTTCACAATCATGCATTTTAAAGGCAGGTTGAAATTTTTTCATAATTGAAAAATAAAATACTTCAATATTTGTCATGTAAGCATGATGTTTTGAAGTATGTATGTATTGTGAAATGACTAAATCAAACATGAATATATGGATTATCTTACATATGTTTAACATATAATAATCACTCAGCAATTTAAAAACGCAGAACATTACTAACTGTAGTCATCACATTGTAAACAGATCTCAACATACTCCTACTTTTTAAATTGAGTTTTGTATCATTGACCTGTACATCTGAGGTCAGCACAACTTCCCAGACTGTGACTTTGACAAGCATTCTTCTACTTCTTTGAGCTCAACATTTTTAAAATTCCACATTTAAATGAGATCAAGTAGCATTTATCTTTTTGAGCCCTGCTTATTTCACTGAAAATGGTACCTTCATCAATGTTTTTTTACCAGTGCTGTAGTCAAGCACAGGATTTCCTTCTCTCTATGGGTTAATACTATTCAATTGTATGTATATATATATTTTTTTTCTTTATCTAGTCATATTTTATGGACATCTATGTTAATTCTATACCTTAGCTGTGGTTGAATATGGCTAAAATAAACAGGAATATAAATACCTCTTTGACACCATGTCATTGGATACATACACAGTAGTGGAATTAATATATTTCACTTTAGTTCTATTTCTAGAAATACCCATACTGGTTTTCATAATGCCTGTACTAATTTGAATTCTCATCAATAGTGTATGAGAGGTTATCTTTCTCTCAGATCTTGACATTTCTTATTTTTCATCTTTTTAAATTATTTTTTATTTTTCATATTTTTTGTTGTTAAATACTCCAACTGTTGTGAATTGGCCTCTTGTTGTGAATTAAGCTAGGATTTCTTTGATAAGTAACCACGTGAGCAATTTTTTACATACTTGCTGGTCATTATATGTCATTTTTGGCAAATGCTTGGTCATGTATATTGCTTGTTTTAAAAAGTGGTTTATTTTCTTACTATTGGGTTGTTTGGTTATCTTACGTAGTGGAATTACTTCTGTATCAGAGGTATAGTTAGAAAATACTGTCATAGAATGTCTTTTTTTTCTATTGTTCCATTGATTGTACAAAACTTTTTGATGTGATGTTTTTCCATTTACCTATTTTTACTTTTGTTGCTTGTGCTTTTGGGTTTATATGCAAAAACATTGCATAATGTCATGATTTCCCTCTGTTTTCTTTTATGAGTTTTGTAGTTCGAAATCCTCAATGATTTTGGTGGGTGTTGTGAGATAAGGTTTTAATTTTATTCTTTTTGAAGTAAATATTAGTCTTCCCAGCATCATTTATTAGAAAATTTGGGTTTTCTTGGCACTTCTTCAAATATAATTAAATATGTAGATTTATTTCTATACTCTTTTACTGTTTTCTGTTTACTTATGAGAATGCTGGTTTGATTACTATCATGTTGTAGTTTAACACGTTGTTGTCTTTAAGTTAGCTAATACAACACCTCTAACTTTTCTTTTTGCTTAAGATTGCTTTGGCTTTTCACAGTACTTTGTATTTTCATATAAGTTTCACTTTAATTATTCTTTAAAATCATAGTAGAATTGTCAAAAGTCACTATTCCTTGGGTTCTTTTTGATGAAGAATTTTGGGGCAGCAGTGACAGTGGTCAAATCTAGAACTTTGTACATGCTAGGCAAGTATTTAATCCAATCAGCTAGACCAATGAGCTATATCTATTACTCCTTGGAATATTTTGATTTCCCATTTCTTCATCATTCAAAACAACATGAATCATGCTTTCATATTCCTATGAATTTGTTCATTTTCTATGCTATCCAATTTTAGCACATATTATTTATAGCAATCTCTTAAAATCCTATGTATTTCTTTGTTGTCATTGTGATTATTCCTGTTTGATGTATTTATATAAATATTCTTTTTCTTAGCCTACAAAGTGATTAATTCATTTTGCTTACATTTCAAAGATGAAGATTTATTTTTATGGATTTCCAATGATTTTTAAATTAATTTTAAATAACTAATTCAAATTATACATATACCCAGGAAATCATTCAATGATTCAATATATGTTCATAATGTGTAATATTTAAATCAATTTAAACATACTTGGCTCTTCCCACTCACCTAGGAAACAATTTCTTATGTAAAAGGTTTTTCTTTTTTCTTTACTACTGTCATGGTTTATATAAAACAGCTTCCCCATATGCCTATTTGGAAGATGATTTTATCATGGGAGTGATAAGAACATCAGTGGATTAATGTATTGATGAATTCCATAGCTGAATGTCCTCAGGATGTGACTGAGGTGGGTCACTGGGGACTTGATCCAGAAAAATGTGTTTTTGTCTCTGCCTCCCCTTCTGTCTTTCTACTTCCTGGTTGCCATAAGTTGAGAACCTTTTCCTCCTCTATGCCCCTCTGCAGTTCTGTTTCTGCATGGATCCAGCCAACCACAGGATGAAATCATGACCTAAAGTAAATTACTTCTCCCTTACATTATGGGTGTCAGGTATTTTTCCCCAGTGATGTGAAAACTAAGTGCAGTGGGAATATCATGACACTCTCTCCTGGCTTGTAATGTTTCTACTGAAAGTCTGTTGTCAGATGAGTCCTCACACCTCTATGTGTTATTTGTCTCTTGCAACCTTGATAATCTCTTTAATTTTCACCTTAGAAACTTAAGCATAAAATAGTTTGAAATAGACTTGTTCAGTTATAACCTTCCTGGTGACCTCAGGACTTGACTTTACTGGATACTTTCAAACTTCACTAGCCCTGGGAAGTTTTCTGTTATTATTTCCTTCTACCCCTTTGGCATTCTCAAGATTCTCATGTACCGGACTAACCAGAAATGTTTGCAATTTAATCCTTTTCCAAGGTTCCTACAAGCTTTCTTCATTCTTTTACTTTACTGTCGTTTAGGTATTAAGTAGCTTGTCTTCAAGGTCACTCATTCTTCATTCTGTTTGATTGATTTTGCCTCTGATAATCTTTAATCATGTTTATTTATCTATGTAGCTCAGGGGATTAACTCAGAGCCTTCTGCATTCCATGTAAGTGATCTAACACTGAGCCCCAAACACCAGTCTTTCAACCACGTTTTTATGTTCCCACATGTATTGTAATTTCAAAGATTACTGTTCAAAAATTGCTTTCTTCCCTTTGTCATTTCTACATTCTGGGTTTTTTTTAAGCTAGTTTGAGGTTCTATGAATGAACTACATAAAATTCTCTCTCTGCACATTCTCCCATACTGATTTTATCTGGTCCATTTACCTTTTAGATGATGTCATGGCTTCCTGAATGCTCTTGGTGTCCCTTGTCCTATAATATCATCTCGACATTGAAAGGTTATTCCATCCTTGTAATCTGTCCTTGTTTGTGGCTACTTTCCAGAAATTCAAAAATGACTGCTTATTTTTCTGATTGCACAGTCACTTCCCATATTTCAGCTATAGTAGCATCTTAGTCTGGGTTTTCTGGCAGTCTGACATTGGTATTTTTTTCCTGTTTCAGCATTAGACAAGAGACCCAAGCCCAAGACTGTCCCAGATTCACAGATGATATATTGTTCAAAATGAACTAGCAGAGTACTTGAAAGACTAGTCCTTTCCCACAAGAATCTCCCTGGGGTTTCCATAGGCTCAGAAGCCTTATGCACATTTACTGGCCGATGATCAGATGCTGTGGGATTCTGCCCAACTTTTAAAAATACCTTAAACAGATGAGCCCCAGGCTTCTGCACCTTACATATGGCCACCATTACTTCCAAACTCTGTCCCCCATTACTTCCAAACTCTGTCCCATCCTGAGCCAATAACACCAGGAACAGCATAACACTGAGGTAGCAGCATGGGGTGAGATGCTATAAGAAACTTCTTGTTGAGGTGGATTTGTGACTGAAGACAGCTGCAACCAGCCACAGGTGCTGCTGGTGAGAAAGGAAGTGTGATGAATAGGGCAACTACTGCTCTTCTACTAGCTCGATTGTAGACAAACCAACTGATAGGGGCCATTAGGTTATATCCACTGGTATGTTCACCAGCTCAGCATAAGTTCCAATGTGCAGTCTTAAGATTACTAACATGACCTAACTCTAGCAATGGGGTCTTGTACCACACAATGAGGTATGACCAAAGTACACAATGAATATTTACCAATTTAAAAATTATTATAGTAAAAGTCATTGCTATTAATTTTCCTCAAAATAATTACCCTCACTTTGAATAGATTTATCCTAGTATTCTTGTAATTTCTGAAGTAGTTCCAGAAGTCCTCATTAAGGACATCTTTACAAGGTATGATTTTTTAAATTAGTGAATGCTGCTGCTGCATAACATCCAATGAGAAAGCAGAGTCATAACCTCCTCCACCTTATAATTTCAGCATGGAACTATGTAATGTCTGCAGCATCCTCAAAGTAGAAATAATCATAAAAGATAAAGATTTTCTTCAGGACATTGAGATAGCTATGATAATGCAACGAAAAATATGAAAGAGGATTTCCAGCCTTGTTTTTAGAAAGTGCAAAGGACAACAGGGATAAGTGTGTTGAAAGTGAGGGACATTTTACTTCTCTGTGGTAATTCATTAAAATATAATCATTCATCATGTATTATTTTAAAATTAATTTCATAGGAACATTTTAGTTAACCAATATGTCACTCATCATTGGAAATTTCTACCTTTACATAGTCTATCTTGATTCTAATTTTTTCCGATTCCCCTGCCCTCCCTTCAACCCTCCCACTCCTCCCTATTTACAAAGACTTTTTTTCCATTTTTTCATTTGCTTATATTAATTCCATTCCCTTCCTTCCTTTCCTATATCCCTCCCACTTCCCCTTTGCCCATTTTCTTCCTATTTCACAGTATTTATTATACCTCTTAGTCCTTCTTTATACTTTCCATTTCACATGACAGAGAAACTATTGTTACACTTGTGGACTATTTACTTCACTTAAGGGTATTGCCTCAATGTGTACACATTTAGCTAAAAAAAAGTCTCTAATTTTTCATTCTTTATTGCTGAGTAGTACTCCATTTTAAGAAGCAACTCTGCTTCATTTATTTTTTGTACCATTCTCTTAGTCTCCACTGCATTAATTTCTGCTCTGCTCTTTATAATTTCCTCCTTTGTATGAGCTTTGGGTTTGTCCTCTTCTTTTCCTAGAAGATTGATTTTCAGAATCAGGTTGCTTATTTGAGCTTGCTCTGTTTTCCTAATATGAGTATGGACTGCTATGATTTTTCCTCATAAGACTCCTTTCGTTGTGTTCTATAGATTCCAATAGGTGCTATTGACATTGTGATCTAATTGTAGAAACTGATTTTTTTCTTTAATTTCCTCTGTGACCCATTGGTTATTCATAAATGTGTTATTCAATTTCCATTTTTTATGAAATTCTTGCAGTTTCTTTTGCTATTGATTTCAAATTTCATCGCACTATGGTCTGATAATATCCAGGGGGTAACAATTCTTTGCACTTATTTCAATATGTTCTATGAGCAAGTATGTGATCTGTTTTGTAGAATAGCCCATGTTCAGTTGAAAAGAATGTGTATTCTCATTTTGTGGGGTGAAATACTCTGTAAACATCTGTTAAATTCATTTGTTCAAGAGTTTGATGAGTTCTAGCATTTCATTGTTTATTTTTGTCTAGTTGATTGATCTATTTGTGACAGTGGGGTATTGAGGACCCCCATTACTATGGTATTAGTGGTTATTGGATTTTTCATTTCCATTAGTAATTTTTTATATAGTTGGTTGAACTAGTGTTTGGTACATATATATTTATTTATTATTATCAACTCTTCCTCTTAGGCTGTTCCTTTTACAAGGAGGTAGGTTCCTTCTTTGTCTCTCTTAATCTGTGTTGATTTGAAATCTAAAGAGGATAGTTACTCCTCTTTATTTTGGGTTTCCTGTCACATGGAGTATTGTTTTCCACTCTTTAACTTTCAGTCTATGAGTTTATTTTTCTATTAAGTGTGTTTCTTGTATGCAGCATTTTATTGGATCTTGCTTCTTGACACATTCGCCAGTTTCTTTGATTGGTTAATTGAGGCAATTAACATTGATAATTATAACTGGTATGCATTGACTTATCCTTGTCATGACTGTTTGGGTTTTTTGAATTCTCTCCTTTGGCATTTAATTTCTTGTCTTGCCTGATGGATTCATACTTCTGGGGTTCCTGAGGTTGTGATCCTCATTGTCTTTTCCTATAACAGGTGGTCTTTGTCATGAATGTTATTTCTCCAGCAATTTTGAAAGATAGATTTGCAGGGTACATCAATCTGGCCTGGAGGTTGTTCTCTTTTAGGGCATGAAATCCATCACTCCAAGCTCTTCTTGCCTTGAGGGTTTGTGTTGATAAGTCTGCTGTGATTCTGATAGGGTTTCCTTTGTATATGATTTTGTTTCTTTTCTCTAACTGCTTGTAGAAGTTTGTTCTTCTGTTGGGTTTCTGAAATAACTATTATATGCCTATGTATAGAATATTTTTGATCATGGCTACGTGGAGTCTTATATGCCACACTTATGTGTTCGTCAAGTTCTTTTCCCCTACTTGGGAAGTTATCTGTCATTGCTTCTGAGAACAAATTGTGTCATCTGCACCCTCTCCTGTTTCTTCATTGACTCAATCAGTGTTATGTTATTCTGCTTTGCATTGCATAGCAGATGGTGTATTGATTTCTCATGGTCCCTTATTTTTTAAGAAATTTTTTCTTTTCTTGGTCACTAATGGCAATCCTATCTTCCATATCTGAAATTCTGTCCTCACAGTGGCTCATTCCGCTGCATAAACTTTCATTGGAGTTTTCAGTCTCCTGGAAATCTGTTTACATCTGTTTTATGGGTTACATTTCTTTTCTATGTTGGGATTCAATCATGCTCTTCAGCTCCTATATTTTTTTATCTATCTCTGCTTTAAATTGATTAATCATATCTTGCACTATGTCCACAATCTCTTTCATTATATGATAATACTTTTTCTGAATTCATTCTTTTGAGATCCTTTTTTGTTGCTAGTTCAGGGAGTCCAGGTGGTTGAATTTCAGATTGTTCCATCTTGGTGCCTTTTGAGGTTGCCTCAGGTGATCTGGAAGTCTGATTTTGAGGCTTGTTTGTGTGTCTTATTTCAGTCAATGCAGCCTGGTATGCATTTGTTGAGGCAACTTTTTGCTCACCCAGTGGTCTTCAATTCTCAGCAAGTCACTGGCCTTTTCTCTGCTGCTCACGAATACACCAATCCCTGGGTTCAAAATGGTTGCCTTTGGGATCCCTGAGCTGACATGTTTTCTGCGTGGACTTCTGGCTGGGACTTGTATACATTTGGGATGGTATTTAGTTGTGACTATGGCTAGGGCTTGCCACAATATGTAGCTCTTTTCTGGGAGGGCCTTTCACTGGAGGTGTTGCACCCCAGTCCCTGGTGTCTGTTCAGGCTTCTGGCTAGGGACTCCATTGGTAAGAGGTGAACCACTGGCTGTTGCTTTTTGCACCTACACAGCTCTTTTTGTGGTCCTTTGGGCCCAAGCAGTAGGGATCAGGGCAGGGCCCTGGCTGGATCTGCCTGAAGCCACACCTCTCTTGTCCACATTGTTGCTCACTTGGATCTGCAAGCACTTACTGATGGTATCTGGGGGAGGGGGATTCTGGCCATTGTTTGTGCATGTGTGCAGCTCTTTTCTGGGTGGCCCTTTATCTTGGGTCTCTGTGTGCAAGTCACTAAGGTTGGGGAAGGGCCCTGCCTAGATCTGCCTGCAGCCACACTTCTCGGGCCCACACCAGTGCTGGCCAGGATCTCTGCATACTGATGTTATAAGAGTGGGCCTCTGGCTGTTGCTTTTGTGCCTGAGCAAATCTTTTCTGGAGGCCCTTTGGCTTGGGTCTGTGTCCCCAAGCCTCTGGGTTTGGGGTGGGGCATGGGCTGAATCTGCCTGCAACCATTCATTGGGTTTTCTAATCAGACCTCATATATTGGTGTTAGGATGGCATGGTGTAAGTAGTCCTTGGCAATCTCACCTAATGTTAAATTGTATCATGCCCAATTCTTAGATAATAGAGAATTATGCACTCTAAGGGATGCTTTAGAGCATGTGCCAGAACTATGAATCCACCCAACCCAAATACAAGTCTCTCTTTGGGTCTACAGAAGATCTAGATCTCCATTTGCAAGTACTGATTGACAGTAGCTGTGCTAATTGAGGTTGGAAGAAAGGGTGGTACAAACTGACTCTTGGCTGACAAGGCTGATGTTTAATTGAATGACACATGAGGTTGACAGTGACAGGAGCCTGTGGCATCTCAGAGGGAGGGTATGTATATTCCATGCCCAATCCAGGTAAGAAATGATTCAGGCTGAATTTCAATCCTATCCCACCAGTGCACACATTTCAGCCAGTATAAGGGCTCTGTGAATTGTCTTGTGTATGAGGCTTTCAGTTCCTACTGGATACTGAGTCTCACCACAGTAGTCCTGACACAGAGACCCAACAAAAAGCCCTGTTCCAACTTGAGTTCCCTGCTCTCCAGTGGGTAGAATATTCCCCTGCTCTGCTACCTAACCTTAGGAGAGGGATGTTGGAAGCAGAGACATTGCTGCCTAGCCTTTGAACTTCCAGCTGCTTAGTTCATGGGCTTCTGTTCAGTTCTGTTTCAACATGTTTAGCCTTGCACTGGATATCAACTCTAAGGCCTTCACTTAATCACCCTGACACCAGGCAAGAGGAAAATCTCCCCCTAAATGTAGGCAACCACTGAGCTACTCTTTTTCTTCATAGACATTTATATTCTGGGATTTTTTTCTTTTTTTAAATTCAAAACAGACCATGCTCATAGCAATAATAAAGACCTTAACATATCCACAGAAATGGAACTTTTGCAAACTGATCTCTTATAGTGGAATGAAACTACAACCCAATAACAAACATACATAGAATACACTGACATTTTTCTCTTCTCTTTTTTTCCTATTAGCATTTTCATATAAGAAAAATCATGTGATGTTCAAGATTATGTATCTGATTTCCTACACCTAACATTATGGTCTCAAGTTACACCCATTTTCCTATGAATGTCTCAAGTTTATGTTTTTTTAATGACAAAGTAATACTCCATTGTGTATACATACCACCTTTTCTTCATCCATTTGTTGATGGGGCAAGTTTTCAAGATTTATTTATTATGAATTGTGCTGCCATAAACTTCTTTTTGGAAGATACCTAAAAGGGAATTGCTGAGCCAAATGGAATTTCTGTTTTTAGTGTTCTCATTTTGTGTCCATACTGATTTCTAAAGTGATTGTATTAGTTTACTATCCCACAAACAATGGAGAAGTGTTCCTTTCTCCCCCTAACCTTGCCTGCATTTGCTGTTAATTAAATACTGGGGGATAGCCATTGATCCTCAGGTGAGATGGAATATTAGTATTGTTTTAATTTGCATTTCTTGTATGGTAGCAACCTATGTACTGGAAAATTAAGCATTGTTTTATCTTTTTTCTAGTTGTATGGAACATTACTGGAAGGAATTACCCTGCAAATAGAAAAGCACAAGTGTGTGGGAACTGCACTGCTGAACTTCTGTTTCTGTGACCCAAGAAAAGATCCAAACAATATTTAACAGATATTGTATCCCTCTCTAGGCCAAGCATATATAGGCTCTGCAGAATCAAAATGAAGGATACTCAGGGGATTCCTATCAGTGATCAAGAATCTATTTGTGTAAGGGGAAAAATAAAGAATATGTTTGCATAAAAAAATAGCATGTTCTTTTAGGGTCCTATGGAAAATAAAGCCTTCAGATGACAGGATGTTTGAATAGAATGTATGGCCTTTAGCCTGAACAGTAATAATGATAACATCTAAATATACCTTATTCTTAAAATATATATTCATGTTATATTTGGTGACACATACAGTACCAATTATGTTTAACTCTTAGTCTGGTTGCATCAAATTCAGATAAACTCAGATGAAAACATTGAGGCTCAGAGATGCAAAGAATGTGCCCAGTGTCACATAGATGATATATTTAGGAGTTAAGATTCAAAATTAAATGATGGTCTCTGAAGCCTGTGTACTGAACTTGTTCACACTTTTGGCTGAGGGTTGAAACAGAATTCAGAGTTCCATTTCAAACAAATAGAATTTGTGTTTTCTGACTAAAACCCAACATCATGAATTCATGTCTTCTTTGAGACGAAGAAAAATTATGAGAATGAAAGAAGATGAAAAAGAAGAAGAAAAACAGTCTCCAACCCAGATTGATGTACCCTGCAAAACTATCTTTCAAAATTGATGGAGAATTAAGAGACTTTCATGACAAAGAGCACCTTAGGAACTTCATGAATACCAAACCAGCACTCCAAAGAATTTTATACAATATCCAAGGAATAGACATTGAGGAACACAACCGCAGGAAGGAAAGCAGAATGATCCCATATGGCATGACAAGAAATTAAATGTAAAGGGGGAAAAACCCAACAAAAAGAAAAAGTCATGGCAAAGATAAATCAATACATTTCAGTTGTAGCCATCAACATTAATGGTCTCAATTCACCAATCAAAAGAAATAGACTGGCAGAATGGGTCAAGTAGGAAAATCCAACAATATGCTGCATACAAGAAACACACTTAATTCAAAAGGAAACTCATAGACTGAAAGTTAACGGGTGGAAAATAATACTCCATGAGACAGGAACCAAAAAAAAAGCAGAAGTAGCTATCCTCTTTGAAGATCAAGTAGATTTCAAGCAAACACTGATTAAGAGAGATGAAGAAGAACACTACATCCTTGTAAAGGGAAGAATCCAAGAGGAAGAGATGACAATCATAAATATCTATGCACCAAACACTAGTG
>NW_004624935.1:813275-826254 GCF_000247695.1 Heterocephalus glaber | reverse complement strand
CGGTGTGTGGTGGACAGAGTCAGAGGTCATGTCCAGGATGATAAGCAGATTCCCAAGAACTGTGACCAGATACTTGTGCAGGAATAGCAGCTATGTATTCTCTGAGAGATTTATGAGGTACCATCTCAGACAGGTATTCACATTTGTAGGTCTATATTTTTTGGACATGCTGAAAAAGAAATGCATCTTTAAAAAAGGAGATAAACTGGAAAACAGCACTCCAGTATTTTGAATTGGCACATTCACAGGAGATGCATTCATAATTAACACATAAATCTTAAAGAATATTTCTTACTTTTGAGAAACACATTCTTCCTAGTGCTCTTTCATTGTTGGTGGTTGTGTTATTCATGACTTCATTAAGGAATATGTTATAGGATCATCTGAGCAGGTACATTTTGTCACTGACTAAAGCATACATATATTGCATATGACTATTCTGAAACAGATAAATGTGCACCCATATCTATTATGGTGTATTCATAACAGCTAAAATATATAAATCTTCAAAATAATTTTCTAAAAGTGAGTTGGTAAAAGTTTTCTTTACACAATAGAGCATTATTCAACATTAAAAATGAAAGGAGGAAGTTATTATTAACAAATGAATGCATCCAAATGAGGGAGGAGGAGAAAGCAGGAATAGGAGGGAGAAAAAGTGTGCAGAAAACAAGGAAGAAAATAAGCAAGGCAGAAAGATGAGGGAAAAGATGTAAGGAAAAAATAAGGAAAGAAAACCTCATTAGGATAAAGTAATACTCTCCAAAATTATAGTAGCTCATAGCTACTCTAGGCATTCCATCAGTATAAATGCAAAATGACAATTTTAGCCTGATTTGATAAGCATTTTGGCTATCTATATTTTCTTTCCTTGTGGAAAAGTAAAATTACAACCATATTATGGTGAAAATCATCAACAGTCAAGTAAATATTTTTGGAAAAACAAAATCTTCACTTGATATGCATCATGTTCACAATCTCAGAAATGTCTGAGAAATCTTACCAAATTTGAAACTTTGTGTTTCATGCATAGAAACACAACTACAAAGAAAATACTGAGGAAATTGATAAAGCAAAACAAATATAAAAATATTTAAATGACAAAAATAGAGTCTTTGGAAATATCAGAAATTAAGCATATCAGGAGGGAAACAGACTCACCCTATTGAAATTCACAGCATTTGTCTTATGGGCAGTAACATCCTCTTAGTTTTGAGATCAGTGGTCCTAGAAGGACAAGAGGCTGCTCTGCCAAGCTGTCTTCCCAGGGCCTCCTTCACATCCTGTTCCTCAGGCAGTAGATGAAGTGTTCAGCATGGGGGTCACCACAGTGTACATCACAGAGGCCACTGGTTTTCCCTAAGAATGGATCACTTCAGAACTGGACACCCCAAATCCTGTTCCATAGAAAAAGGAGACCACACAGAAATGAGACAGTTAGAAAATGCTTTATACCTGCTTGTAGTGGAGGATGTTTTCATTAAAAAGGAGACAATCTGAAAGTAAGAAAAGAGGATCCACCAGACAAGAAACACCACCATTTAGACAATTGCCACATATAGAAAGATGTTATTGATGAAGATTTCAGAGTTGCCAAACTTAAGCTAAGCCAGTTTGCAAAAGAAATGAGGAATTTCAGTGCTGGTAGAGAAGTTCTGTTGCAATGGCAGGATAACATTAATCAGGGAGAACCATATGATTATAAGCCAAGATAAGAGAACCAATAGGCCACAGAGCCAAGAGTTCATGATGAGTGTGTATTTCAGGGGTAGTAGATTGCTATGAAGTGGTCATAGGCCATCACTGTCAGTAGGAAATTATCCATTCCTGCAAAAATTATATAAAAGTATACCTGAGTGAAGCACTCCATGTAGATGTCTTTCTTCTGTGCCTGGATGTTCACCAGCATCTTTGGGACCGTGGTGGAGATGACACCAATGTCCACAAGTGACAAGCTACAGAGGAAGAAGTACATGGGGGTGTGGAGGTGGGAATCACTGTTAGTGGCCAGGATGATGAGCAGGTTCCCAAGGACTTTGACCAGGTACATGGACAAGAAGAGTCCAAAGAGAATGGACTGAATTTCTGGATCCTCTGAGAGGCCCAGTAGGAGGAACTGTGATGGTCCTGTGTGGTAATATGCATGCATGTCCCTGTTTTATCTTTAGGAGAAGCAAGAAACAGCAGTGTTCAATGGACACCATTGGCCCTTCAGGTGGCTACCACCCCACAATATCATCTCTCCTTGAATGCTTTTCAGTCATTTTGTGCCATTCGCTGGTAGTGGTTCATTCAGCTGAATGGCAGCAATTTCTCTTTTAAAATGTGAAGACTAATTCACACTTTAATTTATCAGGTATTTCTTCTGTCTTTATATCATTGACTCAGTTGTTTAGTTTTCAATTTTTAATTCATGGCTATATTTAAATTTTTGTTTGATATCCATTCTCAAAACTAACAAAACTTTTCATCTATTTTCTTGGATAATCTCTATACTTCTTTATTTTACTACCTTAACAATAGTTATTAAACAATGATTCTTACACAAAATTTTAGTCTACAGTTTGACAATTCATTGGTATGTGAGAGTTAAATCTCAATGCTACCTTTTTCTTTCTAAACACATAGTTACTAGTAATACACTGTAAAACTTCAAAATATGCATTCATTTTCATTGTGCATCTCAGTAAATGACAGCTATCATTCTATCTATTCGTGTCTATATTTTATTTTTTATTATATTATTTTGAACACAGAATTCTCTCAAAGTATATTGCAGAGCTCTGATTTAAAAGCTTGCTTCATAAGTCTGACATTCTGGAATACAGTTCTCTCCAACCAGCATTATATGCTTACTATGCTGAAAAATAATTTAAGCTCTATTAATTGCAAACATATACTGTCTTCAGTAGGAATAGTGCATGGTTAGCACAAGGTAAGATTAGAACAAAATAATAAAATAATTTTTTCCTTTGGCTCCTGCTTTAGAAGGAGAATCATATAAACATGAATTTTTTTTATCTCTCAGGAAATATACCTTAGATGGCTCTAGTTTAACAACATCTTTTTAAACTTTGTCACCTTTGAAAGAAATTCATATAATTATAAATATAATTGATCTCTTATCTCGTTTGACCTGCCATGTAGCCCTTTTAAATTATAAATGTAGATTACTGTAGAGGGCCTGCCATGTATCTCCTGTTAGAGGAAAAAGCATCTGTACTACATAGACAAAAGGAGGTAAGGGAAACAACCACCATTAAAATAAAATCTTAAGCTTATGTGCTTATGTAATCTCATGCGTCTATTCTCTTGAGTGGAAATGTAGTCTTAAAAGAGCAAAACTTAATGAGCCAAATATATATTGATGGACTTGATTAAAATATTCACAAGTTATATGAAGAGAATTACTGTGTAAACATTAAATGTCAGAATATAGACTTGCAAAAATTTACATTCCCTGTGCCAAAAAGCTTCACTAAAATGAATACCTAGTAGTTTTCAATTAATTAAGAGAAAAATGTTTAAGAGAAAAAATATTGCAGAGCATGTTCATCTGAGAAGGTGAGTAGGCATATATTCTCTGAAACTGGAAGAATTAAACTGTCAATCATAGGAGATGAGGAAGGATGAAACACTTTAGACAGAGAGAACAGAGTGTGTGGCTTCACTATCAGAGGCTTACCTTGAGGTTGTGACAGCTGCTACTCAACATGTGTCTTGTGAGGTGTGCTAGTCATGGTGTAGGTTCTGAAAACGTACATATGTTTGATGTATTCTAAATGTCAAGATCAATATGATTACTATAACACTATATGAAATCATCCAGCTTATCACAACCCATAATACAGACCCAAAACTAATTAGTAGAATTAAATAAATGACATTTACTTATTTAAAAAGAATCACACATGATTAATGAGGAACAGAGATTGTAAGAATATTGTAAGAATAAGATGTTGGTTGCCATAATTTGTCACAATAATAAACCGACAAATATAAGCCCTAGCCACAATTATAACAGAAGAATGTTTTTGAGAATATTTAACAGGTATTACCTGCTCAATATCCAGTGTGAAGTCTATAAGCAAATAAATAAATCAAAGATGCTTTTCTAACTCACTGATTGCTTGTGTTCAAATCATAGCCAAAAGAAAACGTGACTTTAGGGCCGGTGATTTAGCTCAGTGGTTTCGTTGCCTGCTGTGCAAGCGCAAGGATCTGGGTTCGATCTACATAGAGTTGCACCCCAAAACAACAGAATATACATTATTTCCAGCAACACATGTAACTGTTTCCAAAATAGACTAGATACTATCTCATACAACATACTTATCTAAATGCAAAATAATTGAATTAATTATTCCTTGGATATTGTCGGTTCATAGTGTATTGTAACCAGAATCAAAGGCAAAAGAAAACACAAAAATATATAATCACATGGAAATTAAACAGGAAATTAAAGTTTCTGCAATTGAATGATGTCAACATAACATACCAAAACTTATGGGACACAATGAAAGCCATCATACAATTCCTTGTATCTTTATACCAGTGAATTCCTACAGCAGAAAAATGGAGCCAGCTGAAATAATCTAATGTTCAATCTAAAACCTCTAGAAAAATAAGAACAACTCAAGCTCAAAGCTTCTACAAGAAGAAAATTATAAAAATCCAGAGCAGAAATGAATGCAATTGCAATTAAAGAAAACAACACATAAAGTCAATTAAGCAAAAACTTGGTTGTTTGAAAAATTATATAAAATAGACAAAGTCATAGGCTAACCTAAAAAGGAAGGAAAAGAGAAGAACCAAATCCATGCAATTAGAAATTAAAGGGAGGAAACCATAAGAAATCCTATAGAAATTCAGATCATCAATACCTACTTTGAAAGTCTTTACTCAAATAAGATGGAAAATTCAGAAGAAATGGATAGATTTCTAAATACATATGAATGCCCAAAGTTGAAGAAAGAAGATACAAAAATTCTAAACCATCCAATATCAATGTTTAAATAGGTAATATAAAACTACAAACAACCAATAAGGAAAAACCTTGGTCCTGATGGATTTGCTGGATAATTCTCCATGAAAATTAGAGAAGAGCTAATAACCCTACTTCTCTTTAATGAAATTCCCACTCTTTAAAGAAATTGAGAGTAATAGTCCAAAACTCCTTCCTGGAAGCAAGCATTACCCTGAGAGCAAAAGCAACATAGGATTGAACCAAAAAAGAGACTACAATAATATCTCCTCAATGAAAATAGATACATAACTCTTCAGTAAGATACTGGCAAACAGAATGCAGCAAATAATCAAGCAGATTATACACCATGACCAAGGAGGATTCATTCCAGGAATTCAAGGATTTTTCAACATAAGCAAGTCAATAAATGTGATACTTAACACTAACAGAAGCAAGGACAAACACACATGATCATCTCAATGGACACAGATAAAGCATTTGATTAAGTGGAGCACATATTCATGATGAAATCCCTAAAGAGTATTGGAATAGGGGTCAGAGATTTAGCTCAGTGGCACCATGCCTGCCTTGCAAGTACAAGGTCCTGAGTTAAATAAAAAATGAGACTATGAATTACAAATTTAAATTATTATTATTTGCAGATGGCATGATAATCTACATAGAAGACCTCAAAATCTCCACCAAAAGGCTTCTAGATTTAATAACCAAATTCAGTACTATAGCAAGATATTAATACTAAAATATCAATAACATTCCTGTATACAAATAAGAAACTCACTGAGAAATTAGAGAATCAATATCTTTCACAACAGCATCAAGAAAAATGAAATACTTAGGAATCAATCTGCTTCCCAAGAAAGTAAAAGAGCTTTACATTTAAAAACTCACCACTCTGAAAAAGGAGGTCAAAGAGGATATCCGAAAATGGAATTATATCCATTATTGTTGGACAGGCAGAACCAATGTAGTGAAAATGGCCATATTACTAAAACTCTTACACAGATTTAATGCAATCCAAATCAAAATATAAGTAACATACCTCACAGAACTGAAGAAAACAACCCTATAATTCACTTTGAACTAGAAGAGATCTAGACTACCAGAAGATATTCTGAAGAGGCAAAGCAGGGGCAACACAATCCTTGACTTGAAATTATTCTATAAAGCTACTGTGACAACCACCACATGGTATTAGGCAAAAAGCAGATCTAAAGATCAATGGAACAGAATAGAATATACAGAACCAACTCCAAACACACACAGTTACCTTATCTTTAACAAAGGAGACACGTCTTCACTAGAAGAAAAATTGCTTCTTTGATAAATGTTGCTGTGAAAACTGGGTTTCCCCATGCTGAAGATTAATCTTAGACCCATATCTCTCCCAGTTACTAAACTAAAATTGAAATGGATCAAAGATCTAGATATTAAACAAAAGCACTTAATCTGCTGGAAGACAGAGTAGGTAAAATTATTAAAGGCATAGGTATTGGCAAAGAATTAGTGAACAAATCCCCAGTTGCATGGATAATAATGAAAATTTTGGATTACATCAAATTTAAAAGCTTTTGCACAGCAAAAGAAACCACCAACTGAGTGAAGAGACAACCCACAGAATAGGAAAACATTACCAACTATTCATCCTACAATGGGCTAATATCTAGAATACATAAAGAACTTAAAAAATCAGGTGTCCCAAATGTAAAGCCCCAATCACATAATTGGTATGTAAAATAAATAGACATGTTTTCAGATAAAGAAACACAAGCAGCAAATAAATATTTTAAAATGATCAACATTAGTGGTTTGTTGAGAAATGTAAATTAAAACACAGATTTCATCCCACCCCAGAAAGAATGGCTGTCATCAAGAAATCAAAGACAAATCCTGGTTAGATTGGGGAAAAAAGAACCCTTTCCCATAGTTGATGAGTGTAAATTGGTACAACTGCTACGGAAATCAGTATGCACTAGAGGTTCCATTTGTTCCAGCTATTCCCGTTAGGTATCTTTCTTAAATAATTAAAACATCATAGCACGCTCGTGTTTATACCAGCAAAATTTGTAATAGCCATATTTCAGAAAGCCTATATGCACATTAACAGATGAATGGGACAGAAAATATGATTTTTATGGGCAATGGAGTACTACTCTGTCATAAAGAAGGATAAGCTTAGACATGTTTAGGTAAATGGACACGGCAGATAGTTTTACAGTGTGATTGTCACTTGTATCATTGAATAATATCCACAGAAAATTGGCAAAAACAGTGGATTTTTGGTTATATCCATTGAACCACAATAAACACTATAAATAAAATACAAATTATTGTTTTCAAAAGGAAGTGAAAAACGAATTCTAGATAAATACTATCTAGTGCTTTCTGCTTAATATTGGAAGAGTCTCAAATGTTTGATATTTTACTTCTTTTACTTTTTCCCCCATTAATAGTAAGTACTTAGAGATTGGGATGAAATACATCAATTTTTTCCCAGTAAGTTTATTGGTACATTTTAGGTATAAAATACAGTTACTTTCTGGGTCGGGGATTTAGCTCAGTGGTTCTGCTGCTTGCCTCACAACCACAAGGAACAGAGTTTGATCCCTGATACCAAAAATTAAAAAAACGTCACCTTCTTCAAAATATCATTACATTCATCATCGAGGTCTTGTATGAGTACATGAGTATCTTGGTTCTTATTATTTCCCCTTCCCCTGCCTTCCCTTCACCCTCTCCACTCTTCCCTATTTGCAAAGACTTTGTTTCCATTTTTACCTTTTTGTCATATTTTTCTTTTCCCTTCTCTCCTTTACCCTATCCCTCCCACTTCCCCTGCTCCTTTAGACTTTTTCTTCCTATTACACAGTATCAATTATCCATTTTTAAAATTACAATATCAAGATCTAGGAGACATTACCACAGATTTTACAGGATTTAAAAGGATATAGAAAGCATATTACAAAAATCTTTTTTGAAATAAATTTGAAAACTTCTAGGAATTACCTTGGAATGCAAATTAATGAAACTGACTCTGGAGGAAATATAAAATTTGAATAGCACCTATTAAGGAAAGTAACTTTTGTGTCTGAAATTTACAGCTAAGTACAATTTTAAAATCTCAGTTTCTTTGTCTTATTTCTGTGTAGTATTTATATTTTCTATCCTATCCTACCAGGAGTGCTACTTCAGACCTGCATACATTGGCTATAACTCAGTACAGAAGCAGCTTTATCCAGTAAGTGCTGAGGGAGAAGGGAGTATCAGAAATATTTTTTCTCATTCATCAGAACAGGACAGCTTTGGTATACTGAAGGGTTACTAAGAGAAAACTTTTGACTATGCAGAGTGTGAATCTTGTGTTCTGTGTTGGGTTGATGGTATAACACATTCACTTTCCTCCTACACTTGTACTTCACAGAGTTCTTCCCCACAAAAGCTTAAACTGAGCCTCTCTGCACTGTGGGCAATCACACAATCACTACCTATGTTTGAGGGGTTTCCTGGATTCTAGGCTCTAAGCTAGTGCTGTACAGCTTGTTTCCATTCATCTCATTTCATTTTGTATTATTTCATTTTATATGTACAGTTTTCTGCAAATCATTATGTTCACTTTGTTTTCCAGAAACGGAAGGATAATTCTATTTTTATGTAACTATCATCAGGATTGGGGGCAAAAAGAGGGAAGTCATGTTTGAATTGGTCTGTCTGTAATCAAATACAAGGCATCCTGCCAGGAGCATGATATCAAATTGTCCTGTTAAAAGCCCTACACATACCACTTCCCTGTCATGCCTGGAGACATCCTTTAGTCTCTGTGCTCTTATTTTTGAAGTTCCTGGTTCATCACAGTACAGGGCAGTGTGTATTACCTGCTTGATCCAGCAGCAGAAGGACAGCCATGGATCACAGGCAATGATCACAGGAAGACCAGAGACATGGTCATTCAGTACACATCTTTCCTATCCCTCTCCAATATATGCTTACCATGGTCCACACTTTAAATTTCTGTCATGTGCCTATTCGATCTGAAAAGAAGATGTACAGTCAGGTTTTGATTTCATTTCTGCTCAGGTAACTTGCCAGAATTTAAAAATATATTTCAGATATTCCTATACTTATATATATATTTTGATATTGGCTTAAATTTTTCTGATGATTGGGAAATAATGAAGGTTAATGCATTGATTACAAAGCCTGGTCATTATTTTTTGTATCAGTACATGATTCTACTACATGCTTACATTCCTTGGTAGCAGTAAGTGCATATACATAACATATTTTAATTACATTTGTCCTCTTCTTCTCCTGTCACTCTTCTTTCCTTCTCTCCATCTTTTTTTAAAATTTTACTGATGCATTTTAAGTATGTATTTTTTAAACTAGGGTTAAGAACCATTGGTGTAGAAGGACCTTACTATTTATTAATGGTACGTTAGTATTCCATGTTTTTACTGTTAAGAAAACTGACTACCCATTTCGAAATATAAATATTTAGCAATATTTGTTTCATAACTAATATTTATCATGATTTGAATTATTGGCTTTTAAGTTTGAGGTCTTCATTTGTATGCATGATTCTTCTCTCTTGCACACCTATACTCCAAAGACAATGACTCTCTTTAATTCTATGGGTGGATTTTCCTGTGAGTTTCCATGATGATATTGATTTATGCATCCATAAAGTGTTTCTAAATAACATCCCAAAAATTACCATCAGCTCACATAAATCCTATATAACACAATACCTATTGCCCCTTAAATTTACCACTTGACATTGACCATGTGCTTTTAAGTCTTTCTGTGATGGATATACATTTATTTCTAATATTTCAGATGATATACATCATTACCTAATAAGAACATTATGTAACTTAGAGATTATTCTTATGACAATCTTTTCAAAATTTCTCTATTTCATAGAAGTCCAAGTTGTTAAATAACATGTAGATGAAGGCCTGTTGTTTGACATCTCAAAACTGATTCATGCGTAATATTACTATAAACCACCTATATTTATTTCCCAAATAAAAATCAAGTTATTCTCATGCATATTGCCTTTTTCTTTTTTGTTTCTGTTCTTTCTAGTAATTTTTAATTTGAATATTGGAAGACAAGAAGTATGGACATACTATTTTAGTATAAGTACATTAGAGCTTGTATGCAGGATGGAAACAACTTTTACAGTATATGCTCATCTGAGATAGTATATCTTCAGAATAAATAATAATAATAGAAATTGTAATAAATGATAAAAGCAGTCATACTCCAAAAG
The DNA here is from genome assembly GCF_000247695.1 of Heterocephalus glaber. The sequence goes on along the minus strand of NW_004624935.1, from coordinate 815,995 downwards.
CATATATAAGTGAATACTTCAATTTTCAGAGCTACAAACTCCTGTTCACAGAAGGGTCATGCTATAATTTTCCCATCTTTTTACATAGGATATATCCAGACATTTAAACATTGTCATTGGTGTTTTGATGATTTGTATATTCTAATTTTGTTCTAAAGTAATAATAAGAAAGAAATGGCACTTTTGATGGTTCTAGTAGGTTTATATTTTTATGAAGAAAACTGACAATTTAAATGTACATGTACATACATGTGCAATTCTATTGTTAGTTGGGGAACCTCTTATGGGAAAGGCACTTTGATGCATTCTTTGGGGGATATGAAGATGGACAAACCAGGAAAAATAAAGACTGTGCACAGATAAGCACAAAACAAGATAATGTAATGAATATTTCGGAAGAACGACAACATACAACCTATTGCTTTTAAGAAGAATATTTTTGAGATTCATGTACTAATAAATCTTCCCAGATAGCTAATCAAGACATTTATATTGCATTATGACTACTATTTCCTTTTGATTCAAATAAAAATGCCTTAAATTCAAATAAGAAGGTATGGATGTCAGGAAATGAACATTTGAGTCCTGTATATTGACCTCCTACAATATATAAAATGTGTGCTAATTTCTTCACCTCCCTGTGTTCATACTGCCTGATGGAAACAGAGAGTATAATACTCATCACCAGACAGCGTGTGACAGTAAGTAATTTTGTAATTTAATACATATTGCACTGTTACTTTTTTTTTTAGAATAAAGAATTCAGTTGTTCAGGAAATAATTCTAGTGATACAAATGTCAAATTGCTCTGGAATCTTGTCATGATATGAATGTCTAAGATTCTCTCACTCCAAACAATCAGTTTTGCTGTTCTTCTGGCTCTGTACATCTTTTGCTTCTTTTATGCTCATGAAAATCTCCCCACTGTCTTTGAATGATTTATAGCTGTAATGCTTTTGATGGTGCTATGGTTCTCAAGTATCCAAGACAAAAGCCATTCTATTTATCTCCAGTCTGTGAGAGATTCCTGAAAAAGATAAAAGTTCAGGTTAGGAAAAAAACCAAGTTTTTGAAGTTGTGATGATGGCCAAGTTTTGCCAATGAAGGAAGGAACTAAGCAATATTTAACACAAATTTTTATTTTTATTTTTACTTTTGATGCTTTCTCTTGAACAAACATGTTATAAGCTCTGAGGAATCAGAATGAAACCCATTACTTCTCCAAATACACACTATATACTTACCTAAAGGCAACATTTTAAAAATCAACATTATTTTTCTCACATATTAACCTCATAGTGAGAAACTATTATCTGTTTAATTGATATTCAATGCTGTTGTCTCAACTAGAAACCAACTTAGATGACAGCGCTGAGCCCCAGGGATGCTAATAAATAGCTCTAAGTTAAACAACATGTAAATGGAGCTTACAGCAGTGACAAATAAATTTACATTCTCTAGGTAAGATGTGCTAATCTTTTTCTTTGTTTTCCAACCATCAGAAAGGTTTAGATACAGGTACACAGGTTTTGACATCAGGCACAGTTTTCAACCAGTTCCAGTGTCCTGAGTAGGAAGAAAATCATGACTGGACTTGAAGTCTCCTTTTCCAATTGAATGGGATGTTTATAATATTGCATGGTCACCTGAAAGGATAGTATGAAGTAACAAAATATAGAGGTCTGTGTTTTCATGGGTTTTCTCTTTCTATGTTTCATGCTTCTCACTTCAGCCATTCTTCCTATGGTTAACACACCAGGATTCATGCTCAGCTTTAGCCTATGAGCTATCAGGAGCCCTAAAGGGGATTATACAGTGAATAAAGAGTTTCTCCTGGAGTTACAGGTAAGTGGAGTGGGTGACTGAGTTGTCAAGGGGACAAAATGCCAGGATTCTCCTACCCAGGTTCCCTGTGTATCTAATCAGACAGCTCAATTCAAACATGGCTTCAGTGTGCTAAGCTATCTACAAGTTCACGTTGGATAAAAATGTCATGCTCATTTCTTTTCCATAAAAAATAATGTGGCATTTATAGCCTAGGAAAGCTGACGTAGATGAATTGAAACAATCTAGATAAAACAATTGGCACTCAGAAATGTATCAAATATGACTGATGAAGTTATGATTATTGTCATGCTCATCTGCATCCTCATCCTCAATGTGTCCTTCATGACCCTTTTGAATTGATCAGAAAATCATTTGGAGAAACCCATTTTCTATTGTCTGCTTGGGATGTCTTTGAAAAGAAGAACCATTGTGGGAAGAAATCAAAACAGTGGATGTGATTTCTACAACCCCAACCACAATCATACACATTTATTCTACAGTCCCCATGGCTAAAGTTTTGCACATAGGTATTCTCCCATTTGACTACCCAGAACTGAATTGTTGTCCTGAAGATGGACACTAAATATGCATGATAGTCCTTCCTTCCTCCTTCATGTCTTTCACCATTTAGTGCCTTGTACTAGTTTTCTGAGGGGTCATAAAAAGATAGAAAATTCAATATCCCTTCTCTACCTATTTCCTAATGAGAACCCATGCTCTTTCCTCAGAATAGACTTGCATCCAGTCTTATACAGGAGCTTTCAGACACAGAAAACCATAGGAGGAAGAGACACAGGTATGGTGCCAGCTGGACTGGAGCCATCAAATAATTTCTGGAGCACAGACTGAATATTAACTGTTATATGACCTTGGAGACTGAATGCATCAAGCTC
>NW_004624935.1:765780-784891 GCF_000247695.1 Heterocephalus glaber | reverse complement strand
ATATTCAAATATCCAATAGTTTATTAATAATTATAGATTCCATAATTATTTATTAGTTACAAAATCACATTGAATAATGATTTTGTCTCAATGTTTTTATTTTATGTTCACTTACCTCATGAGAAGAAGAGCAATCAAGATTTCCCATGGACAGATACAGATTTCCTATGATGAATATGACCATCATGCATATTTAAATTGTACCAATAAAAAAAATTTTAATAAAAGAATATAAAAAAATAGATTCCCACGGTAAAAGATCCAATCAAAAATTGTGCAAATGAAATTAACAGACAATACTTAGAAATAGGAAAATTTGATAACAAGAATATATGATTCTACTGGAGGAAAACGAATAAACTTTTAAATTTACCTCATTTTATTTTCTGAAAATTGGACAATTTCTCAACCTAGGATGTCTGTAATCACTGTTACATTTAGGAAATTGTGATCTGAATATTTGATTTTAGTTAATAGTTCATAACTACAATGAATTATATTAAGCCACTTATTTCCCAGAAGTTTTCAACATTCTTTGCTTTTCTTATTTTTATATTTAAAGAATGTAAGTGCTCACTCAGGCTCTGTTATGTACAACTTATTTAATATCTAACTACTTATTTTCCTATAGTGTATGTAAATTTGTATAAACCGGGTCCTAATATATGCACATAATCTTATGACACAATAACTATGATTGTGACATTAGTGCATACTGTACCTGTAAAAGATTAAAATAATAAATTATAAATAGCCCATCTGACATTTAAAATTTTATACAAGCTTATTTTACTCCATAAAATATCACTATAATATCTCCTTTGTAGGATACCTTTTTGCTGTTTTTTAAAATTCTATGTTCTATAGTAGCATGTAATTAAGCTTCTTTGTTTCTCTGATACTAAACCTGCTTACATCCAGGCCAAACATTACAAACCAGGATAGTCCAAAGGCCCAATGATTTTAAGCCTTGGTAACTCTGATTGACAGATTTTTCACATCAGTCTTTCCTGATATATGATTTTTATTTGTTTTATTTTAGCTACATGGAGCAAATTGGGATACTTTGTATTGTTACCGGCTTATAATTTGAGAACATGCAAAAAATTACACAAAATTATATAACACACTATATTACACAGGTGAAAACTCATGTACAAAAATTATATATAATCTAGTGGAAAAAACATCTGTAAGTAAAGTAATTCACCCTGATCTATAAAATGGGAATAACATTCATCAACCTTATAGTTGCTGTGTGAAATTTTTGAAAATATTTAATTTTCATCACTAGTGATCCAGAGAGTTGATAGATAGATAGACAGATAGATAGAGAGATAGATAACATAAATATTCAGACATTCTAGACTCAGACCAATCACTTTAATCAAATTTTGAGCTTTTGTTTAATTTCTTACACAGGTATTGGAACTACTGTCTTAGAATATTTTCTTGTATTCAAAAAGTGCTCCATCCATATTACCTCTCCAAATAATAACATATAAATATTTACTGATAAAACATAATAACTAATTTTTGGAGACTGAAAAGTACCTATGAAATTTGAATTGCTGCCATATATCTATAATTCCATTCTCTTGTTAAGCTGTCCTTAAAAAACCTGTCTCATGAATATCATGTATATTGTTTCCTGTCAAGGTATTCAGGTCAGCATTAATTTTTGAATGCAAAGTTTTTTGTTTCAAAATTACATAAATTTGGCTATAGTTCATATAAATCATTTAAACACAAACCTGTAGCCCTTGAAAGAAATGACGCTACATGTACAAAAGGTTTTATGACTTCTTGAAGTAATGCAAGCAATTACCTAGAGATTCTTCAATTGTAAGTTTATTAATATGATAATATTTTTGCAATACCTGTGCATCTTTCCCTAACACTTAAGTGAAAATCTTTATTAAAGTTTTGATGGGAGATTCTTCTCTGACTTCCAACAAATAATACATGTAAAAGTTTGCATTTTCCCAAAAAGTCAATCATTATCACTTACATGAACTTATTCTTGAGAAATATCTTTAAAATATCCCTGCAGTCTGTCCAGCAATGGTCTTGTTGAGATAAGATGCAAAGAAAATTTTTCATCATATAGAAAATAACGTGAACATTTGGCCCAGTGGAGAAGGCTGCTTCCTGGGAGAGGGAATTTAGGAAATGGGCACTTAGTCCTGCATCACTGACCTGCTGCCATATGCACGTTGTGTGTGAATGTCTGCTTCTCTCTGTGCTTACACTGCTTGAGGAAAATAAGGAGAATATCAACCATCTCCATATGTGCAGAAACTAAAGAATATTTGAATATTAAGAATGTAGTTAATATGAGTTTTTGTTTTTAAAATAAGAAATTCCTTCCTTAGCCAAGAAGAAAACTACTGATAAATACACTTCACTATATTCAAAATGTGCCAGAAGCTGAACTAACATGAAGCTCTGTAACACATCTCAGCCTGAGGCATGCATTCAGCTGCTTCCTTCTTTTTGTGCCTTTAAAAAAACCCATATGTATCTCTGCTGTGTTTTTTTAAACATGGCTATAGATGTAAATAAATGTATTGCTGGGCCCATGCATCCATTTCACAGACACAATTAAGAACTATAGTTAGGGCTGGGTTTTTAGCTCAGTGGTTGCACCAACTGGCTCACAAGGACAAGGGTCCTGAGTTCAATCCCTGGTACCAAAAAAAAAAGAGCTACCTTTATAGTCCCTACATTTTTGGAATGTTTGAGAGTAACTTACCAAGCAGGTTTATGTCACTCTGAGTAAGGATAATTATTGTGACTAAGGAAGAATCCTCTCAATGTTTATCAGAGGTTTTTATTTCTGATGCCTCCTCAGTGCCAAACAAGGTAGCGTTTGGGGAAGCAGATGTAAGGACACCGAAACATCCAAATAAATGCACATCATTACACAAAGAAAAAAATAAAATGTGCTACTACAGAAATGGAAAAGAGGAACTTCAGGTCACAGGGCATAGTAGGTATGAAGATTTTACATATTAACCCCATATGCAACACTCCTTATATGTATAATCCACCAAGTAGTACTTTTAAAGAGAAAACAATACTAAAGTCAGTACTTCCTCAGAGATATTAAAAATCTGCCCTACATATCAGCAAATAATAAGTAGAGTTAAAGGGATTAAAAATTGGCAGATGCTGTCCAATACACTGAAATTTTTCATTGTTTCCCAACCCACAGAAATATTTAAGCAGAACCTTAGAAGACTTAACCTTGAGTGCATTTCAGGTACATTTTAGCTCCTTCATTTCCTAAATGGAAATGAAGTCAAGAGTTGACATATTTCCATTTGAGACTGTTTGAAACAATTTCAGGCACAAAGAATGTAGAAAGCTCCACAAATATTTTGCAATGCAGTAGCAGAGAAATCTGTGCTGAATTATACTGAGAGAGTATATTAGTTTATTAAGATGACAATCTTTTCAAAATACTTGTGCTTGTTTCGCTATCATACAAGTAAAAATCGATATAAAATATCCATGGGGGATACTTCTCTGATTTACAACAAATAATATATGTAAAATTTTCCACCTTGAAAGTGCATATTCTTTCTTGTGCTTGCCTGCGACCCATAAATAACTGTATTTCCTATGTGCATTCCTCTGGTGCCTCCCACTGCTGTTCTGTGATATCTCAGGAACCTCTACAAAGGAGTGGAGCTGGGATCATGGACTCTTTTCCCCCAGTGACAGGAAAAGGAAATAGCTGTTTGTGTTATTAAGAGAACAACTAGGACTAGTCTTCATGTGATGCCCTGTCTGTAATAAGATAGATAAATTTAAATGTGAGTTAACATTTTTTATATTTAACAACCTGCTGCAGATTTCATTAAAACCACTAGTCCATTTACCATATGGCAGGACAATATGAGCACTCATAATGACAGGAAGACAAAACCAGTGAGATGAAATGACCTGTGTAGAACACATTCTCAGTGCATGGAGTCCAGGAATCTCTCTGTACCAGTTCATGATGCTATACTCACTGTCCTACTCTACATCCTTAACATCACCTTCACTGTTCTTTTGCAGTGCTTAGAAAACACTGCAGAAGGGCACATTTTCTTCTGCTATGGATGAGACAGCAATGGAAAAGAGAAACAGGGAGTATAGAAACCAAATATGACATTCTGCTTTCTCCACTACAACCAAAAAACACACAATATCTATTTTTCATATTTATACCTTCCCATCTGCTTACCCAAACTGTCATTTTGTTTTTGTGAAGATGAAACTATATGTTCAAGGTTCCTTTCTAGCTCCATGAGGTCCCTCTGCACTTACTGGTTGATGCTATTTCTCTGATGGTCATAGTCAAGAAGAGAACATCAAAAGATGCTCCTATGTCTGCTGCCAAGTGAAGGCTCAGGCTATGTCCTCAGGATTCAAATTAATCCAAAGATAAATAGGATCTTCTCAGTGCAGACCACCACGGGAGCTCAGACACAGGTATGGTACTCACTGGATTGGAGTCATCAAACTGAAGGGCTAGAGGCACAAACCAATTGTTGACAATTATATGACTGTGGAGGCTCAATACACAGAGCATATAATTAGGCAAATTGGTCCCTGCAATCTCAACCTCTAAGGACATTCCAAAAATAAAGTAAAACAGAGATTAAAAAAAAAAAAAACAAGTGTCCACAAGAAGGTTCGGGCTTTTCCTGGATTCAGGTAAAATTGGTGTGTTCTAAACATTTCTTTCATTAATGTATAATTTTAAATGTCCATCTGCTTTTTTCCTTATTGGAGAAAAATCAATGTAAAATATCTTACAATTTTAATGATATTAAGTACACAACTCCCCATGACTTTAATTGCATTCACATTGTTGTGAAATACTCAGCATATTCCATCTTCAGGAACTTTTTACTTTCCAAAGTGAAAATTTATAATCAAGTTTAAAATCCTGCATTCATGCCACCAGTATTATACTATGAAAACTTTCAGAAATTAAAGCCATGAAAGTCCAATACTAACCTGACCAAGCAGGCAGGACTTACAATTGTAGGTGCTATTTTCTTTGGCTTTTTCAAACTATAGTCAAATGAGTGTCACTGGATGTGAAGTTAGACCATTCTGATGTGGAATTCCCCCGGGGTACTGAAAATGTCCCTCTCCTTCAGGCTGTAGGAGAATTCAGCACAGGGGAGATCATACTGTACATCATAGAGGTTACTGAATTGTTTCTAGGCAAACCTGAAACAGTTGTGTCAACTCTCAAAATTTTGGCTGCATAAGTAAAGTAGATGATTAAGGGACTTTCAGATTGAGAGAACAATTTTGTAATAAGAGAAAAAGATCTGTAAGATTGGGGGTAAAGAATATGGCACCATCCATGTATTTCACCATGTTACTGTGGAAGATTTCCAACTAAGGAAAGTTAAGGAAGTAGGCAGGCTTATATGAGATATTATCAATTTTTTACATACTTGAGGGAGGCAAACAATGAGACAATACAATTATGCAGATGAGAGTGAAAAATGATAAGCAAGGAAAAAACCCTAAACTAAGTAGGCACAAAGGAATGATTTCTGATGGCTGAGTAAATTAATGGGTTATGGATAGCTGCCATCTGATTATCAGTCATCACAGGCAGACATGTCATTCAAGCATGCAAAATGGAGAAAAGGAAACCACTCTGTCATGTAGTCTGCATAGGATCTAACCTTGTTGTGAGTTTCAATGTCCAAAAGCATCAGGGGGAGAATGGTGAAGAAAAAAGTGATGTCAGTCAAAAAAATTAAAGAGATGGACATGAGGGTGTGGAGGTGGCAGTCAGAGTTTACAGGCAGGATCCTGAGGAGGTTTCTGAGCACAATGATCAAATACATGGAACAGTCCAAAGTGGAAGATATTCAGGTAAATATATATATTCATTCTAAAAATTTTGGGAAAAGGAATTCTGAAGCAAATATTAGATTTATGCTTTCATATGCTTGTATATATTTTTAAAAACAAAAGAGATTTAGAAAAAGAGAAACACGTGAACAAGTATTGAGTACTCTGCATATTCTGAATGAAGAACTCACAAGTAAAATATACACACTTGACATCAATGCATCTTTAGTGATTTTTCAGTTGTGATAATCTCATTTATTTCAATACTTGTTTCTAGTTAATCATAAACTTCAATACACACCAACTAGGGACACTCACTTGAACAATTAAAAGATGAGAAAATTAGAGATAATGCATTCATAATCACACCAAAATGAACCCTACTCTTTTAAACAAAATGAAAAAAGAATTAGAAATATGCCTCTATCTCTAAAAAAAGAAGAAAATTATGAAGTAAGGAAATACATCTTATATTAGTCTAACAAAATAGTACAAATTTCCTGGATTTAAAGTCTTCACAAATACATAGTAGGAGTTTAGACTGCATTATATAAACAATAATTCATCTAAATGGTTCATGATAAAAAATTGTTACATGCTACTTATCAGAAAAAGCTAAAATTATGAAAACCATATTAGTTTTTTTCTGATTTCCCTCTATATTATCTTATGTGCTTATCCAGATATAGTTTTAAAAAATATATTGCCTATCATGGCTTTCATGAACTCTAAATTTTAATAGAAGCCTTTTAGTTAAAAACCCACTCTAATCCAAAAGTTCATTTGGAACCAGAAGACACCTAGAATAGAAAAAGCAATTCTAGGCAAAAACAAACATGCCAGTGGGTATCACAATCCCTGACTTGAAATTATACCGCAAAGGCACTGTGATAAAACAGCATAGTACTGGCAAAGCAACAGATGAAAGAACCAGTGGAATAGATTAGAAGATGCGGAAACAACTCTAGTCATGCACAGCTACCTCATTTTGACAAAGGAGCCAACCATCCTCACTGGAGGAAAGATAGCCTCCTTAATAAATGGCTTTGGAAAAAGTGGATTTCAACTTGCTAAACATTAAAACTAGACTCCTATCTTTTACCATGCACTAAACAATAATCAAAGTGGATTGAATATTTAAATATTAAAACAGAAATACTAAACTTCCCGAAGGTAAGTTAGGTAGAACTCTCGAAGACAATGGCATAGGAAAAGACTTTGTGAACAAATCCTCAGTAGCACAAGAGCTAGCACAAAGAATCAACAACTGGGATCTCATCTTATTAAAAAGCTTCTGCATGGTAAGGGAAACCACCAACAGAGACAAGACAAAATTCTTCTATGTAGAATATATAAAGAACAAAAAAAATCAGACCCTTTAAATATAGATCCAATTCAAAAATGGCCATCTAGGCCTGCTCCATAGCATCAGTAAGTGGGCACAGATCACAACAAGCAGCTGTGTGGACCTGAGAGCCACTGGGCTGTAAGCATATCCCAGCCAGGGCCCTGCCCAGACACAAGTGGCTCTGGCACACAAGCCCAAGCCAATGGATGGCTCAGAAAAGAGCTGCAGAGGAGCACAAGATTCAGCCAGAGGCCTGCCCCACACCATCAGTAAGTGGACAGAGACCCTAGCCAGACGACTGCTCAGACACCAGGGTCTGGCTTTCACAGCTCCCATCCAAAGGCCCTCCCAGGCAACAGTTAAATGGAGGGTCAGGCCCTAGGCAGACGGACACTGACATATCATCCAAAATGTTCACAGGCACCAGCCAGAAACCTGCCCAGACAACAGACCAGCTCAGGGACCCAGAAGGCAACCATTCATTCCACAAAGGAATTGGTACACTGTTGAGCAGGAGAGAAAAGGTTGATCAATGGCTTGCTGAAAATAGATTATAACTGAATGAGCAAAAAGTTGCCTCAACACATGCAAAGCAGGCCTCATCTGTTGAAATGAGAAGACACCTAAATAGATCTCAAAACCAGATTTCCACATCAGGTAAGGCAACCCCAAAGAGAAATGTGATGGAACAATCTGATAACCACCTGGACTTCCTGAATTGGGAAAAAATGATGTGGAAAAAATGAAATCAGAAATAATTTCTCAGATAATAACGGAGATAGTGCCCATAGTGCAAGAAAGGAGTAATAAATCTAGAGCAGATACAGATAAAAAAAATAGAAGAGACGAGAAACACTATGGATTCACAACATAGGAAACAAATGGAAACCAAAAATGAGACGCAAAAAGATTTCCAGGAGATTGAAAACTCCATTGAATGTTTATGCAGCAGAATGAGTGAGTGTGAGGATAGAATTTCAGATATAAAAAATAGGATTGCAATTCATCACAGAAAAAAAATTCTCAAATATAATAAGGACCATGAAAAATCAATCTACTGGCTTCTAAACAATGCAGAGAAGAGTAACATGACACTGATTTGAGTCAATGAAGAAACAGGAAACAGTACAGATGACATAAAAAACTGTTCACAGAAGTACTGACAGAAAACTTCCCATGTAGGTGAAAAGAACTTGACATACAGATAAGTGAGGCATACAGGAATCCAACTAGCCATGATAAAAAATCTACACATAGGCATATAATAGTTAAGATTCCAGAAGCCAAACAGTAGAACAAAATTCTACAAGCAGCTAGAGAAAAGAAACATATCACATACAAAGGTAAGTCCCTCAGAATCACAGCAGACTTTTCAGCACAAATCCTCAAGGCAAGAATAGCTTGGAGTGATGAATTTCAGAAAATAAGCTAAACCATCCTTCAACCCCGATTGATGTACCCTGAAAAATTATCTTTCAAACTTGATGGAGAAATAAGATATTTTCAACACAAAGAGCACTTGAAATACTTCATGAATACTTCATGAATTTCCATGAAATCATCATGGAAAAAACTTTTCAGCAATATCCTAGAAAAAGAAAAAAAGGATCACAACACCAGGAAGCCCTGCAGAATGAATCTGTCTGGCTCAACATAAGTTAAATGCAAAGGGGGACAATCCAACAAAAAGAAAATTTCATGACAAGGATGAGTCAATATGTATCAATTATAATGATGTTATAACAATGTTAATGGTCTCAATTCACCAATCAAAAGAAATAGACTGGCAGAATGGGTCAAGAATCAAGATCCACCAATGTGTTCCATGCAACAAACACACTGAATTCAAAAAGAAATACATAGGCTGAAATTTAGAAGGAGGAAAACAAAACTCTATGTGACAGGAATTTGAAAAATATGTAGGAGTAGCTATCCCCTTTGCAGATTAAATGGAATTTAAACCACACTGATTAAGAGAGACAAAGAAACTACACCCTTGTAAAGGGAACAATGCAATAGGAAGAGTTGACAAGAATAAATATATGTGCACCAAACACTATTGAGCCCAGCTACATAAAGCAAGTATGAACAGATATGAAATATCAAATAACCACTAATACAGTAGTAGTGGGGGATCTCAATACCCCACTTTAACTAAGAGATAACTAGAAAAAAATTCAACAATGAAATGCTAGAATTCAATAAAACTATTGAACAAATTATCTTAACAGATGTTTACAGAGTGTTCCACCATAAAAAAAATCAGAATACACATTCTTTTCAGCTGGACACAGTTCATTCTCCAAAATAGACCACATAGTCACTCATAGAACATGATTAAGTGCAAACTAATTGAAATTATTGCCTGTATATTACAGACCATAGTGTGATGAAATTGCAGATCAATAGCAAAGGAAACTGCAAGAGTTTCATAAATACATGGAAATTGAACAAAACAATTCTGAATATTCTATGGGTCACAATGGAAATTAAAGAAGTCAGACAGTTTACAAAATTAAATGACAATGCCTGTACAACATATTGGAATATATGGGAAATGATGGAAGCAGTCTTATGAAGGAAATTCATAACAGTGAATACTCATATTAGGAAAATGGAAAGAGCTCAATGAAACAACTTGATGCTGAAACTCAAGCTTCTAAAAAAAGAACAGTACAAACTCAAAGCTCATACAAGGGAGGAAATTATAAAGATCAGAGCAGAAATCAATACAATGGATACTAAGTGAATGATAAAAAAATCAATGAAAGAAAGAGTTGATTTTTCAAAAAAATAAACAAAATTGACAAAACCCTAGGCAACCTTATCAAAAAGTGGAAAGTAAAGGCTCAAATCCATGCAATTAGGGATGAAAATGGTGAAATTACAATGGACCCAGCAGAAATCCAGAGGATCTTCAATACCTACTTTGAGAATCCATATGCCGATTCAATGGAAAACTCAGAAGAAAAGGACAGGTTCTTAGATAAGTGTGAATTACCAAAGTTGAACCAAGAGTACCTAAAAATTATAAATGACCCAATATCAATCAATGAAATTGAAAACTTAATTAAAAACTTACCAACTAAGAAAAGCCCAGGTCCTAATGGCTTCACTGCTGAAGTTTACAAGATATTTAGGCAGCAGTGTTGCCAGTAATATTTAAACTCTTCAATGAAATTGAAAGGGAAGCAATACTCCCAAATTCATAACTGGAAGCATGCATCATCTTAATCTCCAAAGCAGAGAAACACCCTACTGAAAAAGAGAACTATGGGCCAATCACACTAATGAACATGGATGCAAAAATCCTCAATAAGATATGAGGAAATACAATGCAGAAGATCATCAAGAAGATCATACACTCTGACCAAGTGGGATTCATCCCAAGGATGCAAGGATGGATCAACATACACAAATCAGTAAGTGTAATACACTACATTAATAGAGCCAAAGACAAACACCATATGATCATACCAATAGGTGCAGAAAAAGCATTTGACAAAATCCAACATGTACTAATGAAAAACCCTACAAATACTTGGAATGCACAGTCTGTACCTCAATCTGATAAAAGCCATCTATGAAACACCAAAAGCCAATATCATACTAAATTGTCAAAAACTGAAATCCTTCACATTATACCAGGAACAGGACAAAAATCTCCACTATCACCACACCTGTTCAATATAGGTTTGGAAATATTGGTCACAGATATTAGACAAGAGAAAGAAATAAAAGGAATAAAGCTAGGAAATGAAGAAGTCAAATTGTCGTTATTTGCAGATGGCATGATATATAGAAGACCCCAAGAACTCCACCAAAATCTTCTGAACTTTACAACCAAATTCAGTAGAATAGCTGGATACATGGTCAACACACAAAAATCAACAGCTTTCTTGAACCTGAACAACAGACTCACTGTAACCTGGAGAAACAACTCCCTTTACAATAGCATCAAAAAAATGGAACACCTAGGAATAAACCTAATGAAAGGAACCAAAGAACCTCTTCTCCCAAAACAATAGCAAGTGAAAAAGGAGATTGAAGAGGATATGAGAAAATGGAAAGACATCCCTTACTCCTAGGTAGGAAGAACAAACATAGTGAAAATGGCCTTACTTCCAAAACTGTTCTATAGATTCAATCCAATCCCAATTGAAATTCCAGCACCATACTTCACAAACCTTGAGAAAAAAATCCAAAATTCATTTGGACTAAGTAGAGACCTGGAATACCAAACCAAACCTAGGCAACAAAGACAAGGTAGGGGGTATCACAATCCCCAACTTGAAAATAAACTACAAATCTACTTTGAAAAAAACAACATGGGACTGGTAAAGAAACAGACCTGAGGACCATTAGAACCGATTAGAAGACACAGAGACAACTCCAGACATACTCAGCCATCTCATATTTGACAAAGGAGCCAAACATTTTTACTGGAGGAAACAGCCACTTTAACAAATGGTTCTGGAAAAATTGGGTTTCAACTTGCCAAAGACTAAATCTAGACGTATATCTCTCGCCATGCAATAAACTAAAATTTAAATGGAGTAAAGATCTAAATATGAAAACAGAAACACTAAACTGATTGACAGAGAGTTAGGTAGAACTCATGAAGACATTGACTCAAGAAAAGATTTTATGGTAAATATCTCATTTTCAAGTGAACTAGCACAAACAATCAACAAGTGTGACCTCTTCTTATTAAAAAGCTTAGGCTCTTGGGCCAGGGATTTAGGTCAGTGGTCCCACTGCCTGCCTCGAAAGTGCAGTGTCCCAAGTTCGATCCCCAGTACTGCCTCATCTCCAAAAAAGCTTGTGGAGTACAAGACAAAACACCAATAGAGCTAAGAGACAAACCACAACTTGGAAAAAAAATTCACCAGCTGTTCCTAAGACTAAGGTCTAATATCTAGAATATATAAACAATGTTTTAAAAATCAAACCTACCAAATGTAAAACCCAATCCAGAAATGGACATCTGCAATGAACAGATATTTCTCACAGAGTAGAAATAGCAAAACAACATATGAAAAAATACTCAACATCACTGGTCATTCAAAAGATACAAATGAAAACAACACTGAGATTCTACCTGACACCAGAAAGAATGGCTACTAACACGAAATCAACCAATAAGAAGTGCTGACAGGACTATGGGGAAAAAGGAACTCTTCTCAACTGCTAGTGGGAGTGTATCTACTCTGGAAATCACTATGGAGATACCTCAAGGAACTAGGATTGGAAGTCCCATTTGACCCAGCTATTCCCCTGCTCAGTATCATCCCAAAAGAATTAAAACAATAATATCATATGGATATATGTTGATATATGCACACCAATGTTCATACCAGCACAGTTTGTAACAGCTAAAATTTGGAAACAGCCCAATTGCCCAGCAAATGGACAGTGAATAAAGAAATTGTGGGGTTTTTTTTTCACAAAATGGAGTATTACTCAGCCAGAAAGAATGATAAATTAGAGACATTGATAGCTGAATGGATGCACATTGAGGTGATACATTTAAGTGAAATAAATAGGACATAAATGTGTACATATTGAAAAGTTTCTCAGGTGTGAGAAACTGAAAGTATAGATAAGAACTAAAAGGTATAATAGATAATGAGAAGCAGGAAGATAAGGTCTCATGGAAAGGGGAAGTGGAAGGGGTAGGGAAAAGGAAAGAAAGGAATGGAATTATTATGAGAAAATGAAAAAAATGGAAACAATATTTTTGTAATTAGAGAGGGGTGGAGACATTGAAGGGAGGGGAGGGGAATGGGAATAAAGTAAGAATCAAGGTAAATTATGTAAAGTTACAAATTTCAAATGATGAATATCATTATTTTGTACATCTAAAATGTACCAATAAAATTAATGAAAAAGAAATGAAAGTCATTTCTCTACAAATTCACAGCATGTAATGATGTAAGAAATATATTAAATATCTCATTATATAAATAGTAAAATAATTCAGTCAAGTATAAAATATTTAATACGAAGGATATGAAGAATAGCATTATAACATGATCTAATTTATACTTTACTCTTATTTTATACATTAAGCATATATTAATAACACAAGGAGCACCTGTATCTATTTATTGTTTATTTAGTTCAGTTGTGTTAACTAGAAATAAACTCATGGCAATTCTGAATTTTTTAGACACTAACACCCTCCCCTATATCACAGAAAGGATAAATGGACTGATGGATTCAAAATTTATTTATCAGGCTCTGGATCCAATGCACTAACCTTCATTATTTCCCAAATGTGGTAAATTTTTAAGCTAATTTCTAGAGTTATAAATCACAAGCACATCTGAAGTAGAGTTTTAAACTCTGGCAAGTTGCCTGGCCAGGAATTAAATCAACCTGACTGTATATCTCCTTTTCAGATCAAGTGGACAGATTCCTGAAACAAGAAATGTGGACTACAGAAATATATTACAGAGGGGATGGAAGGAGTTGTGTGCAGCATGATCACATGCCTGCTCTTCCCATGATCATTGCCTGAGATCTATGGCTGCCCTTACTATGCTGGATGGATCAGGTATCACACATTTTTCTGTCCTGTGATCAACAAGGAACCCACAAAAGAAGAGCTCAGGGGACAAAGGATGTCCTCCTGGAGTGATCGGGAAGGCCCTGTATCTGTATTTAACCAAGCAATTCAAATATCTCTTCTCTCATTTTTTTTTTAACCCAACAAGCTGGTAGTAGTTACATAAAAATAGAGTTATCCAGGGCCGGGGATTTTGCTTAGTGGTTCTGCTGCCTGCCTTGTAAGTGCAATTCCCAAGTTCAATCCCTGGTACAAAAAAATAGTTATCCTTCCTTTTATGGAAAATAAAATGGATATTTTTTTTATTTGGGAAAGACTGAACCAAAATGAAATAAAATGAAATGAAATGAATCCAGTTATAGAGCACATATCTCAAAGCCTGGAATCTAGGAATCTTTCAAATATAGTTCATGATGTTGTGTTTACTCTCATCCTCCTATTTTTCTTTATCGCTTTCATAGTCCTTTTGAAATGTTGGGGAACAGTGCAGAGGGGCTTTTGTGGGTGAGATGTCTATGAATTTCAACAAGTGTAGGAGGAAAGCAAAATGAATGAGTTATCTGGGACCCTCAATGCAACACAGGACCAAAACTTCATATTCTGCATAGCTGAAAGTTTTTCTGTTAGTATTCTTATGTCATGCTATTAAAACCCATTTATTCTTTCAAAATTTTAAGAGCTCCAACTTAATAAATATTGTACAAATGCAATGCAACAAGTTACTTCGAACACGTAATTCAGATCTAGCTACTTAAGAATCCCTCAATATTGGTTTGGGTTGTTATGATTAATTTCATATCTACTGTTCACTGTGTTAATATATTTATAATTAAATGGACCATTTAAACAAATGTTAAGGATAATTTGGAAACATACATTACAATATCATTTTTGTGCAACCCTCAATCGTAGCAAAATGCAGAAAGCTTTCTCTTTCTTAAAGGAAATTTCCACCAATATGCAAAAACCTAAATTCCACATCCACCCATGCAGTCATGATTGTATTATGAAATTTGATGTAAAATTTGAAGCATCAAACACTTGAAGTAACATAACAAATGAAGCAGTGATTTTTGTGTGTTCAATTTTATTACATTTCCCAATTTACATGAAAACAGATAATAAACTTCCTGGAATTAGACTGTCCCACTATGGAGCTTCTTCAGGGTGCTTCTAAAATACTTATTCTTCAGACAGTAGATGAAGGGATTCAGCATAGGGGTGGCCACAGTGTACATCAGAGAGGCCAAAATGCCCTTGCAAGGAGAATATGACACAGCTGAACTAAGGTGCACAGCAGGGCCTGTTCCATAAAATAGACAAACAACTGACAGGTGAGAACTACAGGTAAAAAAAGGCTTTGTACCTCCCACCAGATGGTGGGATTCTCAGAATGCGGGAAACAATTTTAGAGTAAGAGAAAAGGATCCCTGCCATGGGGGAAAAAGCCAAAAATAACACCAGTAAAATAGGTGACAATGTTTTTGATTAATGTATCAGAACAGGAAAGCATAAGGAGTTAAGAAGGGTAACAGAAGAAATTAGCAATTTTGACTTCCTTGAAGCAAGTAAGTTGTAAGGCAAGGAAATTGTGACTTGGGAAGCCAAAAAGATAAAAAAGACAGGCACCATATTTGTACCACACAGAGGCAAGGATTCATAATGACTAAATAATGCAGGGGGTGACATATGGCCACAAAACAATCACAGACCATCACTGTCAGAAGCATATCATCCAGACACATGAAAATTATAAAGAAATACATCTGCATTAGGCAGCCCAAAGAGGAGATGCCCCTGCTGTGAGTTAGGATGTCTACAATCATCTTTGGGACTCTGGTGGAGATAAAACATATTTCAGCAAAGGACAGGTTGGAGAGGAAAAAGTACATGGGGGTGTGGAGATGGGAGTCATAGACAACAGCCAGGATGATGAGCAGGTTCGCAAGCACTCGGACCAGTTATATTGACAGGAACAGTCCAAAGATGATGGGATGCAAGTCTTGATCTTTTGAGAAGCCCAGGAATGGAATTCAAAGACACTTGTGAGGTTGTATGTTTCCATGTTGTTTGAGCACCTTTATGAAAAGAAATTTCATTGGAAAAAATGAAACAGGCACCCTAGATTCCATACTTTGAATTGAAATAGTCACAAATACACTCCTTAGATTTGAAGACTAAAACTTTCACCAATATTGCTCAGTTCTGAAAAATCCTATTCCTCAAGAGCTTTTAGGTTATTTGGTTTCTTGATGTCCACCTTTGTCTATACAGTCCAACTCTATAGACCCTGCACTGAATTCTGTTAGGATACCAAGAACATTAGAGTTCAGAAGTCCATAAACCCAATAGTATACAGTTAACTCTTTTAAGAAAAAAGAATAGAAATTTATGTCATCTCTCTTTAAAAAGCAATCCTATGAAAAGAAATTTTTTAAACAATAAAATATATCTTATTTTATTTTCATAATATGGTACAAATTTTCCTGATTGGGGTATGTACAAATATTGTAAGATCTAGGACTGCAATATCTTAAAATTAAATTAAATCTTTTTTATAATCTTAACACATTTCAGGGGGCATTTGTCTCACACAAATTTTTTCATTCTTGGTTTTTCTGATTTCCTTCTTTCAAGGTTTTAAGAGCTCAGTCAGCATTTAATGTTAATTATTTTGTAACATCGTTTTCTCTGATGAACTCAAATTTGTATATATAAATTCAAATACATGCACATAATCTGATTACATATGACTATGAAAGTTACATTCAAGCTGTACTATTTCTGTCAATAATTAATTAGTGATAATAAGCATATTTGAGTTTTCAAATTTACATGGGTTTATTTTAACCACTTCATATCAGTAAAATATTTGTTATATAAGACAGCCTTTTCCCCTTTCTCTTGATTCTCTGTTTGATAGACCAGGGTAATTTCCTTCTGTTTCTGTGATCATAACATTAGTGTGTCCAGTTCAAGACATTAGAAATAAGGAAAGTCCCAAATACTGGCTGAATACCAGCCCCCCTAACTCTAAATGACAGATTTTCACATCAGTTTTTCCTGATACATGAATTGCATTTCTTTTATGTCAACTATATGAAGAAAATTTGATCACATAATTTTGTCAGTTCACATTGTTTTAATTGGAAAGAATGTACCGGAAAATGCCTGAAAACTCATATGCAAATTATAAAGCACATTAAGTAGCTTAATACTGTACCTGTAATTGTAACTCACCTCATGCAATTTCCCACATCTCTAAAATAGGGATAAAATTATCTACCTTATAAGGTTACTACAAGAAAGTGTTTTGAAAATTATTTATTTAGATTATTTTTGGATCTAATTCAGTAATAATAAATATTTGCAGATATTTTGAAATATCCAGATGCCCTAGGCATTGATGTATTTATGATTTAATTTAATCAATTTAATCAGCATATTGGTATATCTGTGCTTCAGGAATTTTTGTAACTTTCTCACAACAGAGTCAGGAAACACAATCTTAAAGTATCTCATGGAATTTACAGAATGTTCCACAAGTACTGTCTTTCTAAATATCAACATATAAGTAATAATGCACTATAACTAATATTTTTCAGAGATCTGAACAATTGCATGTGAATTTTGTGTCCTTAGTATGTCTCCATAATTTCATTGTCTTGCTCAACTGTCCTCAAATGATTTTGTTATGAATTCTGTTTGCAGGTTTTCTTGTCAAGATTTCCAGGACAGCATTGGTTTGTGAGTCCACACAATTTCTTTTGAAAGCTCATGTACAAATTATTCAAATCTCATCTAAGTAATGTACAGTGGAACACCTATTGCCCCTGTAAGGGATTACGTTACATTCACAGTGGGTTTTAAATCTTCCTGTAAAGAAAATAGATCAATTGCAAATGTCTAACTGATGCACAGCATTAACCAGGGGAAAAAGACCTCATTTAACTTGAAAGTTTACCACTGTGACAATCTCTTCTAAATTCATTTCCCTCTCTCACTGTCAAATAATTTAAAAATGTACATAATATATTTGTGAGAAACATTTCTCTGATTTCCAATAAATAATTTGTGTAAAAATTCTAGTTTCATAATTTTTCTAAAAAATCCATCATTATGACTTACATTCTATTACCTTGCAGTTTGTTCCATAATGATCCCTTTAATTTGGGGGGGGAGTACTGGGGATCGAACTCAGATCCTTGTGTTTGCACAGCAGGTGACAAAACCACTAAGCTAAATCCCCACCCCTATATAATGATCTCTTTATGAAACATGCCAAGAAATTTCATAGGATACAGTGCTCTGGGATGAGAATAAGGAAATAAACATTTGAGTTCTGTGTCGTTAACCCACTACAATAGGCAGAATGTGTGAATCTCTCCTCCTATCTGTACACATACTGCTTGTGGAAAATAAGGATATCATTTGTCAACACATATATAGTATCTAAAGAAAGTGTGGAATTTAAATATATACTCACTGTAGATTTTGTTTTAAAAATAAAAAACACACCATCATGCAAGTATGAAGTTTACTAATAAATACAGTAAACTCTGTTCAAATGGCAGTGGAGCTGGCATGTTACAAAGCTCTATTATGCATCTCAGGCATACATTCTCCTGTTCCCTTATCATTGTCTCTTTTTGAACCCATAAATATTTCAACTGCATTGGTGAATGACTGATAGAGATATAATTAAAGGATTATAGATCCCACATGTCCATGACATAGGGACACACAAGGGCTAGTTTATCTCATCTCTGCATCTTTGAAACATTTGTGAAAGGAATAAAGGTGCCCCCAGCATCTTCCTATCATGCTGATTAAGGAAAAGTACTTTGACTCCAGGAAGGGTCCTTTCAGTGTTTAACACAGGTTTTTACAGTTGATGCCTTCTGAGTCCCAAACAACGTACAGACTTTTGGGAGTTAGGTGAAAAGGACAGCACCTCATTCCTCTGCAGACCTACATGTGCAGTTATACAAAAAGAAAAATAAAATGTTTCTGACAGAAAGAGTAACTTCAGGTCACAGGAAATAATTGGTGTGAAGGCCAGTTTCTGTTTTGTTTTGTTTTTTTGGTACCAGGGCTCAAACTGGGGCCCTTGTGCTTGCACACCGGGTGGCGAAACCACTGAGGTAAATCCCCAGAACAGGTCATTCTTATCATTACTAATAATGATAACTAAATTGTACTTTGTTCTAGTTTAATACACACTAACACCATATGGTATTCTCACCTAACATTCAGCACATTTGTTGCAACTACAAATCAACATTAATGACAATGTTGTTTCATAAATACTAAAT
>NW_004624935.1:743877-756202 GCF_000247695.1 Heterocephalus glaber | reverse complement strand
ATGAGAAATGTAATTGTGTTGTATACCTACAATGTACCAATAAAAGAATTTAATAAAGTGCACAAAAAAAAAGAAAAGAAAAAAAGAAAAATATGAAATCCTAACACAAATATTTATGATATCTCTTTCATGTTTTTTCATTTTAAATTTTGGCGTTTTTGTTTTGTTTTTGTTTTTTAGATGGGGTCTCACTATTTAGTTCAGGCTGCCTTGAATGCCCTATGTAGCTCAGGCTGGCCTTGAACTCACAGTTATGCTCTGCCCTCAGCCTCTCAAGTGCTGGTATTACAGGCATGCACCACCATGACCAGGTTTCTTTCATTTTTATTGTGTTTCAAACTAATGAGTTCCTTATGTTTATCACACAGACACAAGTAACTACATAGTGTCTTATCTCTCACACATCAAATCATCCTTGTCAGAAGTAATATATAGGCAAAAAATGGTCTGACAATGGGGATTTCATAACTCACCTCCATTTCTGTGAAGCAAGAAAAAAATCTACAGAGCTTTGGCTTTGTCCTCCTCTTCTACTGTTTTTAGAAGTTTGAGGTGCAGCATTGGGTTATTTATTTGACCTCTCTCTGTTTTTCTAATATGAGTATTCACTGCTATGAATTTCCCTCATGAGACTGGTTTCATTCCGTCCCATAGAGTCTCATATGTTCTATTGGCATTGTCATTTAATTGTAGAAACTATGATTTTTTCTCTATTTTCCTATGTGAGCCATTGGTTGTTTAGGAGTGTGTTGTTCCATTTCCATATGTTTATGAAATTCTTGTGGTTTCATTTGCTATGGATTTTCTATTCATCCCACTATGGTCTGATAATATACAGGGGATAACTTCAATTCCTTTGCACTTATATAAACATGTTCTGTGAGCTAGTATGTGGTCTATTTTGCAGAACAACACATGAGCAGCCCAAAAGAATGTATATTCTGATTTTGTGGGGTGGTACACTCAGTAAACCTCTGTTAAGTCAATTTGTTCAAGAGTTTGATTGAGTTCTAATATTTCATGTTTAATATTTGTCTGTTTGGTCTATCTATTTGTGACAGTGGGGTTTTGAAGTCCCCCATTTACTATTGTTTTAGTGCTTATTAGTTTTTCATGTCCATTAGTATTTGTTTTATATAGTTGGGTGCACTACTATTTGGAGCATTAGGGAGATTGGCCTGTAGTCCTCTTTTTTGGTTGGGTCTTTTGGTGCATTGGAATCAAAGTAATACTTGCTTCAAGGAATGAAATTGGAAATATTGCTTCCCTTTCAATTTCACTGAAGATTTTAAAGATTACTGATAATAGTTCTTCTCTAAATGTCTTGTAGAATTCAGCTATAAAGCCGGAAAGACCCGGGATTTTCATTGTTGGTAAAATTTTAATTACATGCTTAATTTCAATGAGAGTAATTGGGTTGTTTAGAATTTTTATATCTTCTTCATTCAACTTTGGAAATTCATATGTATCGAGGATTCTGTCCATTTCTTCTATGTTTTCCATTTTCTTAAAGTACAAGTTCTAGAAGTAAGTATTAATGATCCTCTGGATTTCTGGTGGATCTGTTGTACTTCACCTTTTTCATTCCTAATTGCATGGATTTGAGCCTTTTCTTTCCTTTTATAATAAGGTTTGCTGAGGGTTTGTTGCTTTTATTTATTATTGTGAAAAAACAATTATTTAATTCATTGATATTTTTGTATCATTCTCTTAATCTCCATTGCATTGATTTATTGCACTAATCTTTATAATTTCCTCCCTTGTATGAGCTTTGGGTTTGCCTTGCTCTCCTTTTTCTAGGAGCTTAAGTTTCAACATTAGGTTGTTTATTTGAGTTTGCTTTGTTTTAGTAGTATGGGCATTCACTGCTATAAATTTCTCTTGAAGAACTGCTTTCATTGTGTCCCATAGATTCCTGTATGTTGTATTGGCATTATCATTTAATTGTCAAAACTATCTAGTTTATTATTTAAATTCCTCTGTTACATATTGGTTGTTCAGAGGAGTTCAATTTCTATGTGTTTATTTAGAGTTTTTGTGGTTTCTTATGCTATTGATCTCCAGTTTAATTGCACTATGATCTGATAATATACATGGAATAACTTTAATTCCTTTGCATTTACTTAAACATGTGCCACAAGCTAGCATGTGTTATAGTTTGGAGAATGACCCATGTACACCCGAAAAGAATGTATATTTGGATTTTATGAGGTGGAACACTCTATAGACATCTATTAAGTCCATTTGTTCAAAAGCTTGGTTCAGTTCTCGTATTTTGTGGTTGATATTTTGTGTAGGTGGTCTGTCTATTGGTGACAGTTTGGTATTGAGCTGCCCCACTACAATTCTATTAGGGCTTATTTGGTTTTTCATGTCCATTAATATTTGTTTTGTATAGTTGGCTTCATTAGTAATTTGCAGATATATTTATGATTGTCATGTCCTCCTCTTAGATTGTTACCTTTACAAGCATGTAGTGACCTTTGTCTCTCTTAATTACTTTTGGTTTGAAATCTACATTGACTGCAAATAAGTTAGGTACCCCTGCTTTTTTCCAGGTTTTTGTCACATAGAGAACTGTCATCCTTTTACTTTCAGTCTACGAATTTCTTCTTTATGTGTGTTTCTTGTATACAGGATATTGTTGGATTTTGCTTCTTAATCCATTCTGCCAGTCAATTTCTTTTGGTTGGTGAATTGTGATTAACTATGATGGTTATATCTGATATGTATTGACTTATCCTTGTCATGATTTTTCCTGTTGTTGGCTCTTTTATTTTTTTCCCCCATTTTCCTTTAATTTCTTGCCTTGCCTGATGGCTTCACTCTGTTGGGACTCACAGTGTTGTGACCCTCAGTGTTTTTTTAAATATTGTTAGAAATGTTTGGAGGCCTGGTTTTGTATTCATGAAGTTTCTCAGGTGTTCTTTGTCATGGAATTATCTTAATTTCCCATCGATTTTGAAAGATAGTTTGGTAGGATACATTAATCTAGGTTGGAGTTTGTTTTCTTTTAGAGCTTGAAATACTTCCTTCCAGGCTTTCCTTGACTTGAGTATTTGTGTTGAAAGGTGTGCTGGGATTCTGATGGGATTTCCTTTGTTTGTGATTTGTTTCTTTTCTCTAAATCCTTGTAGAATATTGTTCTTCTGTTGGATTTCTGGGATCTTAAATACTATATGTCTATATGTAGATTTTTTTGAACATGGAGTCCTATATGTCTCACTTATCTATATGTCAAATTTTTTCTCACCTTGTGAAATTTTCTGTCACTATTTCTGTGAATAGTTTTTATGTCATTTGTACTTTCTCCTGTTTTTTTCATGGACTCCTATCAGCCTTATGTTATTATTCTTTTTGTCATCTAGAAGCTGCTGGATCAATTTCTCAGGGTCTCTTACTATCTTCAAGAAATTTCTCTTGCATGGCCATTCACCACCATCCTGTCTCATATATCTGATATTTTGTCTTCACATTGGCTCATTCTCCTGCGAGTACTTTTGAGAGAGTTTTTAATCTCCTGGATATCTGTTCGAATGTTTCATGGATTCTATTTCTTTTCTATTCTGTGCATTCATGGCTTCCATTGTGGTCCTGGACTCATCAATTTTTTTTTATCTGTTTCTGTTTTTAGAGTCTCTAATCATGTCTTTCATTCTACTCACCATCTCTGTAGTTATCTGGAAAATTAATAGTGTTTGAATTTTTCTAGAGCCTTGATCATCTGTTTTGTTGCTTCTTGTGCTATCAGTTCAGGGTCTCCAGGTTATTTCTCATTGCTACTAATAATAATATTCAAGTTTTATTCAAGCTTATTCTATATATCATCATATATGAATTCATTCAGAGTATCCAGTTTCAGATTATTCCTTACACAGGGCAGACGTTTTAACTAAAATAATCTCAGATGAAAATATCCAGTCTCAGAGGTACTAACAAGCCAGCCTTTTTACAGAAATAAAATCTTGGCCAACAGGATTTCCGATTAAATTTTAAGTACCTAGGCAACATGCACTAATCTTTTCTATTGCTTTCTAAATCAAGAACATCTATGAAGAGGTGCAGATATCTTAAAGTCAGGTCCAGTTCAGCATCACTTATAAATTATTCCCACCCCCCTAAGTAGTAATGATTTGAATAAATGACCTTCAGACTCCTTCTCAGATTGACAGTGCTGGTTCCATTAGAGGAGAAGGACACAGAGAGCTGCAAGGGTACCCTGGAGAGGCACAGAGGTCTAGGCTGAATGGTGAGAACTCTGTTCTGTAACTTTCATATCATCACAGCCCTTCTGAAAAAATTTCTACATCAGTTAACATCTGCAGATCATTCTTTTATTTTCCTTTGTGATATTATGCTCAACATATTAGAAATTGTTTTGTTTTCCCTTAAGTTTATTGGTACATTTTAGGCATACAATACAGTTACATTCACCATTGGGATCTTGTACCTTTAGATGATGTATAATGGTTTTTATTTTCCCCCCATTCCCATGCCATCCCTTCACCCCTC
This sequence comes from Heterocephalus glaber, assembly GCF_000247695.1. The sequence continues at coordinate 751,690 of NW_004624935.1, read as the reverse complement.
AACCCTTCCCTATTTACACTTTGTATCCACTTTTTCCTTTTTTCTTAGTTTTTTCTTTCCCCTTCTTTCCCATCCCTTACCACTCCCACTTCCCCTAATCCTTTAAACCTTTTCTTCCTATTCACAATATCAATTAAACATTTTCATCCTTATTTACACTTTTGGTTTTTCACACTAGAGACACTATTTAGTATTTACACATGTTTCCTATTTATTTCAGTTAAGATTATGGGCTCAATGTTCATCCACTTAGCTATAAATGTCTCTAATTTCTCATTCTTTATGGCTGAGCAGTACTCCATTTTATAAAAAGAAAAACACATCTTCTTTATCCAGTCTCCCATTGATGGGTAATTGGACTGTTTCCAAGTTTTACCTATCATGAACTGTGCCATAATTAACATGGGGGATCATATATCACTGTGCTGTGATTCTTTTAATTCTTTTGATAAGATACCTAGCAGAGGAATAGCTGGGTGAAATGGGACATCTAATCCTAATTGCTTGAGGTATCTCCATATTGATTTCCACAATGGTTTCACCAGTCTGTAATCCCAGCCACAATGAAGAAGCATTCCTTTCTCCTCCACAAACCTGTCAGCATTTATTTGTTGATTTCTTTGTTTATTTTTTTGTCTGCCAGGGATGGAACTCAGGACATTGTGACTGCAAGGGAGGCAGTGGAACCACTGAGCTAAATCTCTGGCCCTGGTTGATTTCTTCATAGCAGCCATTCTTTCTGGGGTGAGGTGGAACATCAAAATTGTTTTAATCTGCATCTCTTGAATTACCAGTGATTTTAAACATTTTTTCATATTTACTTGGTGCTTTTACTTATTTGTCTGAGAAATGTCTGTTCATTTCATATGGTCATTTTTGAATTGGGTCTTTATGTTTGAGGGGTCTGATTTTTTTGAGTCCCTTACATATTCTAGATAGTAGAACTTTGTCTAAGGAGCAGCTGGTAAATTTTTTTCCCACAGGTTGGTCTTGTCCTCTACTAAAAACCTCCCAAGTGGAAGGATACAGTGAGAAATGAGTCATTACTGGAGAGGCAAGGAAGCGAAATATGTGTTCTGCTTGTCAAAGATACAATATTTCAGAATTCTCTAGTTCAGAAGTCAGACAGCACAATTCAAAGACCTCTATCATTCTTTCTACATAAGAACAATCTGTAATGAATTATACAAAAATACTGTTCCCCTTTATTCAGTGAAAGAATAATATAGGAGCTCACACTTGAGGACTTTGTGGAGATTGAGTGAAACTAATTACACAGGACTTATAATGCAGATGCTGTCTTGTAGCTATTCCTCAATATTGGCTCATAATTTGATGCCTGCTTTCATCCTCATCATCATCCTCACTATCATTTTCTTTTGTTTAGGAGACAGTTCACAGACACCCATCATTTGCTATCATAGATTAGATGGAAGGTTAATGTTGGAGGAAAGGAAACTGTGATTGACACTATTGAGACTCCTCACAAAAATCATGAATATCAACTTCACCATCCTTGCAGCTGAACCTTTGCACCTTTTTATTTTCTGACTAGTTACATGTTCATGATTGTCCTTGGGCTGAGGAAACAGAGGTTCCCATAGTCCCTCTTCCATCCATCCTACCTGTCCACATGTATTGGCTTACACTGTCTCTCTGGTGTGTGAAGACCTCAAAATACACCCTAACCCCCCTCTGTTGCCTGAGGCCCATTGAAGATGCAAACTCTGTCTATAGAAATATATCAGTGCATTCTCAGATCTGGGTATCCTAAAGCAGAAAACCATGGGTTGGAGGGACACAGAAATGGAAACCTTGGACCTGGAACTATCAAAATGGAGGGCTGGTGGTACAGATTGATTATTAATTGTACAACCTTGAAGCATCATTATACATAGTTTAAAATGACCAGAATTGGCCCATATTATTCCATTCCCTGAGGACTTCTGCATAGTCATGGAGGAGGATTAAAAAGCTGAAAGGTCCACAAAAAGATTTAGGATCTTCTGCTACTTGGGGTGAGCATTAGCTGTGCTAATCACTCTGTTCATTTTTTCCCTTTTTCAAAAAGTCAGTTTTTCATTTTTGGGCATTTGTACCTTTGCATGATATCCTAGTGTATACCTAAAATGTACAAATAAACAATGAATTTTATAAAGTCAATTTCTATTTATACTCTTCTTTAGGGAAAATATACATAATAAAAAGGTATTATTTTAACTATTAAATGGATATTTTGCTGGCATTGTATTGACATTTTTGTGTAACAATGTTATCCATCTCCATAGATTTTTTTATTATTCCCCAAATAAAAATTTGTATTAATTTTTTTAAAAATACAGTTCCTCCAGCCCCCAACTCTCAACCTACTTTCCACTATGAAACATAATGAGGAATTAAAACAACCTAACTTCAAATATAATGTCACCAAGAGGACAAATTTAGAAACCTAGGTGTTCAGTTTTGCTCTATGATTTTTCTCACCTTTTATTAATATTAATTTGATATGTAACCTTTGGACCTAACATGTTTAATTTATTCAGTTTGTCTCCAACAGTTTTGTGACCAGAATCTTGGAATCAAGTTCATGAACTGAAATATATATATTCATATATATTTATAAATTATGTATATAACTTAGTGTATATATATATATATATATATCACATATTGATCTTTACTTTTCCTTTCCTCCAATTCCGCTCTCTTCTGTCACATTCACAGTAGATGTCAAAGTCTTAATTTTAGACTGTTCTTCTGTGGAGTCTCTTCAAGGCACTATCCTTGTCCCTGTTCTGCAAGCTGTGTAGATAAAGGTAGTCAACATACATGCAACCATATGTATATCGATGAGTCCATAATACACTTCCTGTGAAATTGTGATACAGTTAAACTAAAATACATTGCAAGCCCTGTTCCATAAAATAAGCAAACAATTGACAGGTGAAACCCACAGGTGGAGAAGGCTTTATGCCTGCCACCTGATGATGGAACTTTCAGAATGGAAGAAACAATTTTATAGTCAGAGTAAAGACTCCATGGGATGGGATTGAAATCAAATATAACAACTATTAAATACATGCATATACTATTAGTAAAGTGATTTGAACAGGTACGGTGAAGGAGCTGTGAAGGCTCACAGAAGAAATTAGCAATTGCTACATCTTTGAAGCAGGTAAGTTGTAAGGCAATCATATTGTGCATCTGTGAATCAAAAAGACTAAGAATGATATCAAGAGTAAGAAGACAGAGATGCAAGGCTCCATGATTACAGGGTAATGTAGATGGTACCAGATGGCCACAAACCAGTCATAGCCCATCACAGTCAGAAGTATGTGATCCATACATCCAAAAAAGATGAAGAAAGACATCTGTGACAGGCAGCACACATAGGAGATGACTCTGCTTTGAGTTAGGTTGTCCACAATCATCTTTGAAGCTGTAGTGGAGGAGAAACAGTTGTCAGCCAAGGATGGTTGGAAAGGAAGAAGTACTTGGGAGTATGGAGTTTGGAGTCAGAGCTGAGAGCAAGGATGATGAGCAGATTCCTGAGCATAACCAAGTATAAGGACAGGAACAGTCCAAAGTGTTTGGGCTGCAGTGCAGGATTATCTGAGAGACTCATGAGATGGAATTCCCCCATGTATGTTAGATTTTATGGTTTTATATGGCTTGTACAGCTTTGAAAATGAAAGCCGGGTTAGAAAATAGAAATAAATATATCAGTCAGCACTGTGTCTGCCTATCTGCACTTTGTAAAAAGCAAATCTCTTGTAATGTCTTTACATTTGCCCAGACATTTTTGGAAATATTTTAGATTTGTCTCAAACAGTATTCAATAGAATAATTCCTACACTGTTTTTTGCATCATTCACATTTTGTATACACACATTAGACATAATCTAGTGTCTACCCTAGTGTCTCTAGTGTCATAATCTACACAAACATTAGACATAGCCTAGACATAATTTATTATAGTAAAAACTATATTTTTATTTTAAATTAATACAAGTAGATTTAATAAAGAAAATATAAAAGCCATTCTATAAAAAAGTAATTTTCAAAACAAAATTATTAGAGAATAACAATGGTAAATACACTGTGTGTCATCATCTTAAAATAATATATTTTCATTTGCTAATCTCTCAGGTCCTTTTCTTAACAATACTGTTGATAACAAGGCCTTACTTCATATACCAGGCTGGTCTTGAACTATTCATACTTATTATTCGAGCACTCTGATACTCAATCACCCGGGCTCCCTGAACTGGCAACAAAAGAGGATCTGGAAAAATTGAAATCAGAAATAATTTCTCAGATAACAGCAGAGCTTGTGCCCGTAGTGCAAGACATGATTAATAAATCTAGAGAAGAAACAGATTAAGAAAAATAGAGGAACTGAGAACACGATGGAATCCCAAGATAGGAAACAAATTTAATCCATAAAACAGATACAAACAGATTTCCAGGAGATTAAAAACTCCTTTGAAAGTCTAAATAGCAGAATGAGTGAATGTGAGGACAGAATTTCAGATATATGAGATAAGACTGCAATTAGTGACCAGGAAAAGAAAAATTACTACAAAATTATAAAGGACTATGAGAAATCAATCCAGCAGCTACTAGATGACCCAAAGAAAAAGAACATAAGACTCATTGGAGTCAACAAAGAAACAGAAGAGAGTGCAGATGACATAAACAAACTATTCACAGAAGTAATGGCAGAAAACTTCCCAAGCAAGGGAAAAGAACTTGAAATAAAGATAAATGAGTCATACAGAACTCCAAATAGCCTTGATCAAAAAAAAGTATATTCATAGGGATATAATTGTTAAGATTCCAGAAACCCAACAGAAGAACAAAGATCTACAAGCAGAGAAAAGAATCTAGTTACATACAGAGGAAAGCCTATCAGAATCACAGCAGACAGACTTCTCATCCAAAACACTCAAGGAAAGAAGAGCTTGGGGTGATGTAATTCAAGCCGTAAAGGAAAACAGCCACCAACCGAATTGATGTACCCTGCAAAACTCTCTTTCTAAATTGATGGAGAAATAAGATACATTCAGGACAAAGAGCACCTTAGGAGCTTCATGAATACCAAACCAGCACTCCAAAAAAATTTAGAAAATATCCTTGGAACAGACAATTAGGATCACACCCCCAGGAAGCCCAGCAGAATGAATCCATTGGGCATGACAAGAAATTAAATGTCAAGCGGGGAATCAAAAAAATTAAAAGTCATAATAATGATAAGTCAATGTGTATCACTTATAACCATTAATGTTAATGGTCTCAATTCACCAATCAAAAGAAATGGACTGGCAGAATGGGTCAAGAAGCAAAATCCAACAATATGCTGCATACAAGAAACACACTTAATTTAAAAAAGAAACTCATAGATTGAAAGTTAAAGGGTGGAAAACAATACTCCATGCAACAAGAACCCCAAAAAAAGCAGGAGTAGTTATCCTCTGCAAATCAAGTGGAACTCAAACCAACAATGATTATGAGAGGGAAGGAAGGACACTATAACTTTGCAAAGGGAACAATCCAACAGGAAGAGATGACAATCATAAATATATATGCACCAAATGCTAGTGTGCCCAACTACATAAAACAAATACTAACAGACAGCAAAAGTCATATATGCACTAATACAATACTAATGGAGAACCTCAATACCCCCCTGTCAGAAATAGATCAACTAGACAAAAAACAAGCAACAAAATACTAGAACTAAATCAAACTCTTGAAGAAATGAATTTAACAGATGTTTACAACGTGTTCCACCCCAAAATCAGAATACACATTCTTTTCAGCTGCACATGGGTCATTCTCCAAAATAGACCACATACTCACACATAGAACATACTTAAGTGCAAAGGAATTGAAGTTATCCCCTGTACATAATCAGACCATAGTGCGATGAAATTGGAGATCAATAGCAAAAGAAATGGCAAAAATTTTATAAAATCATGGAAATTGAACAACACTCTTCTAAATAAGAAATGGGTCACAGAGGAAATTAAAGTAATCAGACAGTTCCTTCAAGTAAATGACAATGTCAATACAACATATCGAAATCTATGGGCCACAATGAAAGAGTCTTACATGCAAAATTCAGTGCAGTGAACACACATATTAGGAAATCAGAGACCCCAATTAAACAACCTGATGCTGAATGTCAAGTTTCTAGAAAAAGAAGATCAGGATAACCCCAAAGCTCATACAAGGGAGGAAATTATAAAGATGAGAGGAGAAATCAATGCAATGGAGACTAAGAGAACAATACAAAAAAAGTCAATGAAGCCAAGAGTTGGTTCTTCTAAAGAATCAACAAAATTGACAAACCCTTAGCCAACCTTATCAGAAAAAGGAAAGTCCCAAATCCATCAATTAGGAATGAAAATGATGAAATCACAACAGACCCAGCAGAAATCCAGAGGATCATCAATACCTACTTTGAGAACCTATATGCCAATAAGATGAAAAACACAAAAGAAATGGACAGAAGCCTAGACACGTATGAATTACAAAAGTTGAATGAAGACCTAAAAATTCTAAATGACCCAATATCAATCCATGAAATTGAAAATGTAATTAAACTTACCAACTAAGAAAAGCCCAGGTCCTGATGGCTTCACTGCTGAATTCTACAAGACATTTATAGAGGAGCTACTACTACTACTGTCACTACTGTTTAAACTCTTCAATGAAATTGAAAGGGTTGCAATACTCCCAAATTCATTCCTGGAAACAAGCATCACCTTAATCCCCAAAGCAAAGAAAGACCCAACTGAAAAGGAGAACTGTAGGCCAATCTCACTAATGCACATAGAGGAAACAATCCTTAATAAGATACCTGCAAATAGAATGCAGAATATCAAGAAGATCATACATCCCTTCCAAGTGGGATTCATCCCAGGAATGCAGAACTGTTTCAACATACACAAATCAATTGATGTAATATACTATATCAATAGAGACAAGAGCAAAAACCATATGATTATCTCAATAGATGGAGAAAAAGTACTTGACAAAATCCAACATACATTTATGATAAACACCCTACAAAAAATTGGAATAGATGGTCTCAACCTCAATCTGATAAAAGCCATCTTTCATAGCCATCTTTCAACCAACAGGCAATATCATACTAAATGTTCAAAAACGGAAATCCCCCACACTGAAGTAAGGAACAAGACAAGGATGTCCACTATCACCACACTTGTTCAACATAGTTTTGGCAACATTAGCCATGGCAATTAGACAAGAGAAACAAATAAAAGGAATAAAGATAGGAAATGAAAAATCAAAATGTTCTTATTTGCAGATGATATGATACTCTATATAGAAGACCCCAAAAATGCCACCAAAAGTCTTCTAAACTTCATAACCAAATTCAGTAGAGTAGCAGGATACAAGGTCAACACACAAAAATCAATAGCTTTCTTCTACACGAACAAAAGACTCATTAAGACAGAAAAAGAGAAAACAATTCCTTTCACAATAGCATCCAAAAAACTGGAATACCTAGGAATCAACCAAACAAAAGAAATCAAAGACCTCTTCTCTGAAAACTATGACACTCTGAAAAAAGATTTAAGATGATATCAGAAAATGAAAAGAAATCCCCTGCTCCTGGGAAGGAAGAATCAATACAGTGAAAATGGCTACACTTCCAAAACTGCTATATAGATTCAATGAAATACCAAATGAAATCCCAGCAGCATACTTCACCCACCTTGAGAAAAATTTCAAAAATTCATTTGGAACAAGAACAGACCCAGAATAGCTAAAGCAATTCTAG